>CANNZV010005566.1:23-25807 GCA_947561585.1 Caprella mutica
GTTCGTTACAATTGTTGTATTATCTTAACTTGAAGAGATTTAGAGGTAATTGATTGAATTCTATTAAACTGACAAATGACTAAACGGTAAAAGTTTTTAGGAAGTAAATTAAACACAAGGAAGTTTTAAATGGGTGTACTTATATTAAAGTTCGAATAGTACAGAGTTCTAAGACTTACGCACAAGTCTTTAAATAACACAACACAAGTTTTAAATAAACTAGCGGTTGAGTAAACTTAAGGGTTTAAAATAAACAAGAGTTTGAGTAGCCAACTCACGAAACCCGTGGATGGACAAGTCCGACCGGACTTGGTCCGACCAACCAGTCTTCAAGAGACCATCGCGAACTATGAACACTTTAGTTAGGTGCCAATGGTATTTAAAGGGTGAACTGGAGAGTCCAACCTTCCAGTGAGTGAATAAACTTCTGTTAAGGTACTGATAGTACTTTTCAAAGATGTTTTTCTACTCACTGCAGATAGAAATAACACACAATGCATTATTCAAATTTAACACGCTAGTGGTAATGGCTTTCTATACGATTAACATATAGATCGATCAGATTTACTAATAGTTCATTTTAGTGAAACCTGATTTACTAATAAACATCCAAATTTAAGCATACTATTTCAGAGTCCTGTTTAACCTATACATGATCAGAAATGTTACAAGTTCCTAACTATTAATTAAGTATTTCAATTAGAATAATTGAAGTACTTACTTAATTCTTTTTAAATTAATTAAGTATTAATTTCAATTCTATCTATAGAAAAAGAACTCAATATTCTAAGTTGTATAACTGATTTACAAAGTTCATGAAGTTATATAACTTAGTACAATTTATAAAGTTATATTCTGAGTTACAAGTTATAGCTCTGGGTTACAAGTTATAAAGTTATGTTCTGAAGTTACAAGTTATATTAGCGGCTTACATCAAAGCTATTCGTTTATAATTATATTCGAGCTCCTAGCGAGAATAACATGACCATAAATTTAAATAGCATTTCCTTCTAATGAACAGTGTACAAGATTAAAAAGATTATGTCTGATTAAATGATTATCAAATTATAGAAATTGAAAGATTAAGTAGAGATACAAGTTCAGCGTATTAACAATCTTTCTATTGTTAATAGTTAGCATAAGGTCTCCACATGGATGTTAAAAGACCACCAGATCCATTGACCATTCCATTCTCTTTCATCCATGCTGGGGGAGCCCAAGGAGATCCAAAGAGTAGAAGTTCTCTCTCTGAATCCATAACTTCGAGGGCTTTCTTGATATAAGGAAGCTTATAAGAATAATCTTCTTCTGCAAGGGCGAAGAATTCCAGCTCAACGTCACCGTCAACATCATCGTAAGAATAAGGTCTGACGGAGAAATCAGAACCTGCGATTGGAACTCTGCAAAGATCGTAGCGAATGCCATTAGGACCGAAGTAGGATTCGATGAGTGTATCCTGGGTGTCTGGGCTCAACTTTGCAATGTTGATGCCAGTAGAGTCGGTAAAGGCTCCTCCGAAACCGAACATAGTTTGGTATTCATAGGATGGATTTATCCTCAATGTAGCATTGGCTCCAGCTATAACACGTAAACAACAATAAAAATATTAAAATAATACAGATATATTAATAAAATTATCCTTTAATCCAAAATAAGTATAGTAAGTATGTAAACGTTTTATCGGCCATCTTATTCTTATGAATTTACTAATTAATTGGAGACATACCAGTGGGAGATGTAGATGTGGTTACATTGGTGACTTCAAATCTCCCTCCACTTCTGGAGGAGGTTACAACAGTGAATGTGGCAGAGTCTGCAGGCGGTGCAATGTCACCTGGGAAGTCACAGACGGAGCCAGTGCATGCGCACACATAACTATCAGAATTGAAAGTCACTTTGTTGCAGTCTTGTGCACCTGGAGAAGTCAAATACATGCAATTTTAATAACAAATGAGTAAAATATCTACTAACATGTATAGTTTTAACGATTACTTTTGGAAAAGATCACCTCGCTGTTGCCATCAACATGGGACATCAATTCAAGGGAAGACAATTACTTACTAATGAATAGGACTAAAAGGAATACAAACACCGGCTGGCAGAAGTAATTAGTGGTAGAAAACTTGCCCAAGTAAAGGGTCTACTCGTGATGGCTGGGTCAACTACCACAGTCGGCTTTAATTCTTAATCCTTGAAATGCTACGGAGTGATCACCAATGCATCATTTTGATCACTCACTATATTTTTTTACTGTTGTGTTCTCCATAATTATTTTCTTAGCAGGAGACATCGAGCTTAATTCCAGTCCTTGATATCCCTGTCTTGTCTATGTGTAGTAATAGTCTTTATTTATGCGTCCTTGCTATGGTCTCTCACGGCACACTGAATACACAGTATTAGGACAATGTTTGCATTGCCAGGCCTCATCCAACTCTAGATCTAACGTTCTCTCACCCCTCCCCAGCTAGTTCGGACCCAGCAAACTCTTGATAAACAAATAATTCAGAATTAGGTAAAAGAGAAAGATCTCCTTAGCTGTTCTAATTTAGTCAATAGCCATTTCAGGAGTGCTATTCCACTATCTTTAATATTTAATTCTACTCCAGCTAATCCCTTCAATATGGACCAATTTCCTCATTTCCTGGTTCAGCTCGATGTTCATGTTGCTTTGCTGCAGAAGTCAAAGTTCAGCCGCGCCTTGAAATTTACTAAATTCTTTGTTCTCTCTTCTCAATGTGAAGATCGGAGGGTTTAGATTGCGGAGGCTTGTTGATCATTGTGCCTTACTTATGAATATGAGTCCTACTTCAAATGGTGTGAAGCCTTCTTAGAGGACCTACTTCACCATATGATTAACTTCTTGAAGCTTATCGAAATAGATGGGGACCTCTTTCAGACATCTGATTTGATTCCACACTCTCTCTTTCTTATAGGAGAGTGGTCGAGATGATACAGGGGCGTCAATAGTAGAGCTATCCTGTACGTGTACATGTCAGCTACACAAGAACAACAATAGATGAAAGTGGACAATGAAGAAGAGGTAATTGTAGATGAAGCATATAAGACTACCTAACACAAATGAAAGACCTCATAGTTGAGCATTCTCCGCTCTCTCCAAAAATGACACCAATTAGCGTTAAGTAATAAGTAGTATATCATTTCTACAATTTGAAGATAATGGGGTTTCCCATGAACATAGTTACATAAGCTTTACTTACTTGTCAATGACAAGCCCAAGAAAGCTATCACCGCAACATGAAGATGCATTTTGAAGCAGCACAATAGGTTCACTTCAACAGTCACAGTTTCTATTTATACCTCAGTCTTGTCTTATCAGTTTGAAGCCACAGCTGTTATTACGAAAATATCTCATGTAGATATCTAACTATTAATTGCTTCTCTTCTTCTCCAAATAACAACAATTAAACTATTGGCGAAGAAACGAATGTATTTACTACAAAAATGATATATTGACATCATCAGTTTACTAACAGCGTCAAATTATTTCCTATCGGCACAAATCAACACAATTTTCACTTGGTATTATATTTCTTTCGAGTTGAAACCAGCGGAGCGATCTACTATGAGTCTAAAACCCTGACTCCAGATGAAATGAATGACTCGACTGATGCTTCGTTGACCAGCTCCTGAGGGTGTCCGGAAAACTGCCAGACGGAAAACTGCCAGTCACTTACTAAATTTAATGACTTTAGTCAGTAATAACATTTTGATTTATAAAAACGACGTTCGCTCTTGGTTAAAAGGAGTTAGGGAACACGATGCCAACCATCAATTCGTCGAGCACCCTTCTTGACGGGCTCGACGGGCGGCTCCTATCTTATGGGGGACCATTCATTTTTACTTACTATACAAAAAATTATTTTTTTATTAGAAAAATACATAAAATGTATTATTATATGAATATTACTTTCAAAAATCAAACATATGATATAAATTAAAAAATAAAACCATTCTTAGAAAATACTAAAAGAAGAAGGAACAAAGAAATGATTGAATTAGGGACAAAGTACAATTTCTTTGTTTACACAACGCATCTCCAAATTTATCAGTTCATAACGGGTTTAGTGTCTAATTATTTCATTTTTGTTTATAATTTGATAATTGAACAAGCCTTCAAGCTTAATATTCGCTTTAACTCATTGTAAAACAAATTCGATCGATGTTTGTGAAATATTTAGAATTTGCAACACACCAACCTATTTCTCTGACAATTTCACTCGATTGAATTGGATTGCATATTAATTAATAATACTTTTACATATAAATGAAAATTGTAAAAATGAAAGTGTTAATGCTATGGAGAATAAAATTGTAAATGTAAAAATATTGAAAATACATATAAGTATTTTATATATAAAACCTATAAAATCCTATATAGATATAAATAAATGGGTCTAGGAAAATTGATCGAAAGCAATTGATCGAAAACAATTTATCGAAAGCAATTGATCGAATGGAAAATTGGTCGAATGGAAAATTGATCGAAAGGAAAATTGGTCGAAAGGAAAATTGGTCGAAAGGAAAATTTGTCGAAAGGAAAATTGGTCGAATGGAAAATTGATCGAAAGGAAAATTGGTTGAATGGAAAATTGATCGAAAGGAAAATTAATCGAAGAGATCAGCTTCATTATTTTCTTCCATCTGTGAGTGCAGTAACCGGTGCTATTATTATTATACATAAATCATGGTAACAAGATCTTCTAGCTGTAATTTATCGCAAGTATTTGTTCCTGGTAATTCATGGTTTTAGTTATCATTGTCAATTAGTGTAAATAGATTCAATATCATTTTCGATCAATATTGTTTCGGTCAATTCTCCATTCGATCAATAGTTGTGCTATCAATTTTCCTTTCGAACAATTTTCCATTCGACCAATTTCCTTTCGATCAATTTTCCATTCGACTAATTTTCCTTTCGATCAATTTTCCTTTCGATCAATTAATTTTCCATTCGACCAATTTTCATTTCGATAAATTAATTTTCCATTCGAACAATTTTCCATCCGATCAATTTTCCATTCGATCAATTGCTTTCGATCAATTGTTTTCGGTCAATTGCTTTCGATCAATTTTCCGGATCCCATAAATAAATATATACATGTTTTTAAAATGTATGTGACTAAACAAATAAGTTAAAAATAGAAATTATAATTTATTTGTGTGTACTGAATTTGGTTTACTGTGTGTTTAATAAAGTAGCTTTGTTGAAATACTATTTTCCATTGAATAATAAGTAATCAAATATCCATATACTTCAGTTATAACTGTAAAAATGAATGTCTCCTTAATCACTTGACGAATAGCTAGCGCTGTTTTTTATGAATTAAAATGTTCTTAGAATGTGTTTATCAAAAGTCAAAAAATACATAAATTACCAATAAGTGACTTGCAGTTTTCCGCTTGACAGTTTTCCGCCTGGCAGTTTTCCGCCTGGCAGTTTTCCGCCTGGCAGTTTTCCGCTGCGGCAGTTTTCCGCCTGGCAGTTTTTGTGTACCCTCCTGAGGGAGGGCATTCCAAACGCTGCACACCTTCACAGTTATTAAATTGCCCTTTTCCTATGGGACTGATAGTTAATTATCACCTATTTTCTAGGTAGGTGAGGCTTGTTAATAAACTTATCCCATAGAGCAAAATAAGTCTCCGGTCGTAAACAATTATTTGTATTATCTCAACTTGAAGAGACTTGGAGGTAATTGATTGAATTCTATTAAACTGACAAATGATTAAACGGTAAAAGTTTTTAGGAAGTAAATTAAACACAAGGAAGTTTCAAATGAGTGTACTTATATTAAAGTTCGAATAGTACAGAGTTCTAAGACTTACGCACAAGTCTTTGAATAAACACAACACAAGTTTTAAATAAACTAGGTGTTGAGTAAACTAAGGGTTTAAATTAACAAGGGTTTGAGTAGCCAACTCACGAAACCCGTCGATGGACAAGTCCGACCGGACTTGGTCCGACCAACCAGTCTTCAAGAGACTATCGCGAACTATGAACACTTTAGTTAGGTGCCAATGGTATTTAAAGGGTGAACTGGAGAGTCCAACCTTCCAGTGAGTGAATAAACTTCTGTTAAGGTACTGATAGTACTTTTCTAAAATGTTTTTCTACTCACTGCAGATAGAAGCTGTTAACTTCTTTAAATATTTCTTGTCTTCGTTTATATATTATTAATCTCTATTAAGATTAAGAGGCTTGATTCACGGAATTCTTAACGTGACAATTAGACTATGGACTTATATGGACATAAGAAGACTGAAGGATTCAAGTGATAGGAGAACAACAATTCTGTTATCTTTAATAGTAGTTGGTACAGTGATACAGACGAAATGTTTTACAACACAGTAAAATCTACAACGTACTATTAGAATACTGAAACTATTCTGTGCCTAGGGGCACAGAACTAGAGAGATTCTCCTAGTTAGGTGAGTGTAGGGTTTCTAATTCTCCACTGACTCTAGATAGAAAAATCTCAAATATATATAGTGTGGAAGTACAGAGAAATCTAACCATTCAAGGTTGACTCTGGTACCACACCCTAGGTATAACATCAGTTTTTTATACCCATTCTAAACTCTCTGTGAAAATCTCACAGCTCTCTTTACATAAACACTTTATTTAAGTACTTCTTTGCTTGACATTTATTATCCATAATTGGGAGATTCTTACATTGGCTAATCAACTCGTATTGTATACGCCATGCTTGTATTCCTTATAGAAAATGTGCAATAATGCAAGACGCAATTTTACAATCTTTTTGCTAAGAGATTTGCAAACAATTAATGTAATACATTTTTAACAGACACGTTTTCAGAATATAAAGAGTTTAATTAACCCACAATATGTAATACTATTTTTTCATTATAGCCTTATCTTTTTAGAAAGCTTTTAGAATATAACTATGTCATTTTTAGTTATTCATTTATTTCTCGAAATGTAACTATTACTTAGCTTGAAATGGATAAAATTGACGGGGAAATATGCAAACAGTGTTGAAGTTACAGGTTGCCTTCAACACTGCCCCCCCCCCTTTTTTTTCAAAACATGTTATCATGTTTTCAATAACCGAACAGAATACAGTATACATGTATCATACCAAGCTTCAATATCAATACCCAATATTTATAATCTAAAATAGTTACAAAGTCAAGCATGAAATCAAAATATAATTATTTTATATATGACCAAACAATTACAGAAATATTCAACATTTCCTGTATAAAATTACATTTATATCGAATAAAAGCATTAGACATTTAGAACACATTAACTCATATTATCTTTTATCAATATTCTCTCGTTTCAACGTCTTATGTTTTTCAACTTTAAAAAATTTAACAATAATTCAAAATATAATATATAAGTACATTACAATGCCTTATCATTCATTATCCTTAGTGAATTATATCCAACATATAGCATATATCAATAAAATAAAACCATATAGTCTAAACTTTCACTTTCTACCACGAAGTTACTGCGACCTTCATTCAAAAACCTGTTGTAATCTACTGCAAAACTTCTTTCTAAGTTTGCGAAAAATAACTTATTTTACCTCGGTTTACACCACAATAACCGGTATTAATATTATATTATCATCCATGATGAATTATTATCATTCATATTAAACACTATTGATACTCATATATATAATAATATATACTTAACAAACATCTAAGTTAATAAAACATTTATTGAGGAATATTCCCGATACCGTATACCTGGTTTCTCTGAAATTCTTATAGGAATGGTTCAGGTCCCATTGAGATGTTTTTGTCTAGATGTTCTTCAGGTTTGTCCATTGCATTTTCATCATGACTGCATGCGGCGGTCGTTGACCCCAGCTGATCACCCTCTGGCTCGTCTGGTGAACTGAATGCACTGGTTGGTCGTGGTACTTCATTATGCTCTTGTACTGTATCTCAAATGGCCTTGCAGGCTTCTCTCTGTTTCCCCCTTTCTTCTAACGAAAGCCGTAGTGCTTGTAGCGCCTCTATACGTCCTTCACGGATTCTGTTAGAAAGGTTCTTCTTACTGTCACCCTCCTCGCAGTCAGGAGAGGTATCACGGATCCTCCTCCGTCGTTGTTTGTCAGCCATAATGAGTTTTTCACAATTATTGATGTTTTCATATTTATAAACTTCACTTTTCTCGGAGTCAGGAGACTTATTAAGTTTCTTCTGTCGTTGTTCGTCCGCTTCAATAAATTGTTCACAGTCGCTCATTTTTATCCAGCCACTGTTTTCCTGTAGCTCTTCCATTAAGGGTTTTGATATTCTCAGCAATTCCACTCTTGCCGTTTTGTTCAACAATGTGAATAGTGGATGGCGAACGTTAGATTGATGATTTTCAAGTTTAATTTTCTTTACCTTATCTGGGTAGTGACTGGTAGTAATCCTCCTTTTGCTTATTGCGAAATAGAGGATTTCGATGTCACTATCTGGTTGATCGTATAGTATTTCCGGGTCACTGTCTGATTGACTCATTTTGTGTTTAGTTAGGAACCACCGGCAAATTTACTGTTAAATAATATGGCATGTGATAGTTTTTGTATTCTTTTCTTATGTTGATTTTGATTATTATTTAGAATTTGGGGGTAACTTTTGGGTACCAAATAGCTTCTAGCATGTAGTCATATTTGACTTACCCCGAAAGTTACCCTAAACTGAACTAATGTTGGTGCACGAGATGCACTTTATTGAGTCTATTCCCAGCTATCAATACCATCAGACTTTAAATCGCCGCTAAGCCACACTAGTCATGACAGAGTAAAGTCCACGGTGAGAGTCCCAGCGGATGGAGGGGAGCTGGATCAGTGGCCACTGAGTAGTCTTTGCAGAGGGAAAACATCCTATGGTAAATAGTCTTATTTTGACTCGTGCAAAGTGAAAATGGTGTTCCCCTATAAAGTTACCTAGACCCAATTTTATTTATAGTCCTCAAATTTTGAATCGATCATTATTAACATTACATGCCATAGTATTTATACTTATAAAAACATTAATCATTTATTTAGGGATTGTTCAGCATATTGTGTGAAGAGCGGCAGACGACTTAGCTACCACTACGGGCTGAAGTTCCTGTCGTTATCAATTCATTCTCATCGTGGTGGTACCTTCCTCATTTCTTGTATAGGTAATTACCTTTAAAAATCTTACCTACCTTTAAAAATCTTGCTTACCTTTAAAAATCTTGCTTACCTTTTAAAAATCTTGCTTACCTTTAAAAATCTTGCTTACCTTTAAAAATCTTGCTTACCTTTAAAAATCTTGCTTACCTTTAAAAATCTTGCTTACCTTTAAAAATCTTGCTTACCTTTAACAGTCTTGCTTACCTTTAACAGTCTTGCTTACCTTTAACAGTCTTGCTTACCTTTAACAATCTTGCTTACCTTTAAACAATCTTGCTTACCTTTCTTTAAAATACCACGCTTATAAATTAAAACTAGCGACTTTCCATCAATTAATTTGTTGTTTTGATAAAATAATTTATTTTTTCTCAACAGTTACCTTAGTGTGCCACGTGCTATTACCGGCTGTCCCTAGGTCTACTCTCCTGCGTCTCTTACCAGCAGCGCCTAGTTCTACTTTCCTGCACTTGGCCACGACAAATCAACCTGATTTCATCCTGAGGACTTAATGTCAAACCGGAAATTAAATTATGTACATATTAAATAAAAACTAAATTCTTTTATCTAATTTTTCCCCTCAATTATTTCTAGAGTAATCATTTTCTTAGGTTTTTCATTATGGCGCCCAAACAGGGACTTCGTAACTGAAGACGGCTGCTGATCTGGCTCTACCTTGTCGCTGGAGTTTTCTCACTAATCTGAATTGTGTGTAATTTCCAGGTGTTAATTTATTGTTTCCAGACTAAAATTTAAATTATGTCTACCTTAAAAAATGAAATCCATACACGGAAATATCTCCGTGCTATGGTTACTAAATTGTTTAATGACGCAGATAATTTCTCCACGTACTCTGATTCCGAACGGAAAAAGAAATTGCTGAAAGCAAAAACTATATCTACCGATCTTAAGGAGGCAAACAAACGGATTGTGAATTTGATGTACGAAAAGGCCAGTGAAGAAGACATAGAAACTGAATTGGGGGTATGTGAGAATTACGATGATAAAACAAACGAGATCATCATATTGCTGACTCCTGACACAACTAATTCAAACACGACAGCTGAACCTTCTGCCCGTACCCTACTGAAGTGTCCTGTAGCTCCGCTGCCTGTGTTTACTAGTACCGAAGGTGAGAATTTGGATGTATTTATTTCTAATTTTGAAGACACTACTTCTAAATATAATTATTCAGAATACGATAGGCTGTTGTTGTTAAAACAGCAAATTAGTGGTAGAGCAGCTCTTCTTATTGATTCACTAGAGCCTAGTAGACAGACATATAGTGAAGCTAAAAAATTATTAAAGTTAGCTTATGCCACTGCTTCATTGCAAAAATTTAATATTATTAAGAAACTTAGTGACATAAAATTGTCGTACGGTGATGAACCATTCAAGTACATATCAGAAATGAGAAAGATTCAACAGGCAGTTCAGACGTTAGAAATTGATATAGAGGATGTTATGCAATACTACTTCTTAAAAGGCATGAACGATACTTTTCTTGAACAATTGGTACAGATTACAAATAATGTTAGGCCTTCGTTAGCACAAATCAATGAGAATATTTTCGAGGCTAATGAAAGGTATTTAGTTGCTGTTAAAAATAAAAACTCGAAGATAACCAGAACTAATCAATGGGTAATTCCGCCCAGTAATCAATTATCTTCAATGGCAGGGTTAACTGAAACTAATGAACCTGTTAATCCCTTTAAGATTTGTACTTTGTGTTATAAAGGAGGTAACACTGATAGTCATCCAGTTAATAGATGCACTAAATTTGCCCTAGCTACCGATAAGATTAAAAGATTGAATCAGATTAATGGTTGCACTAAGTGTGCGAATATTGATCACGGTAGTGCTAATTGTAAATTTAGATTCCGCAAAGCTTGCAATATTTGTAACAAATGGCACTTTACTTTTTTGTGCCCAACTTTTGAGGACAAGAAATTTAAAACTGACAAGTTTAATCCAGGCACACGCACTCAAAATAATTTGATTGTCATGGGAGCATATCCTCATAGTTTGCATATTAATACTGTTCTTCCCACATTTTCGTGTAGATTAAGTAATGGTAATTATGTGAGATGTTTACGTGACACTGGAAGTCAGAGTAATCTTGTTGATGAGTCCTATTTGAATGATTGTGATTTCAAAATAATTGACAATAATGTTGATTTGGTTATAAACGGCATTAATGAATCTAAAAGCTATAAGACTAAATTAGTACAATTCCAGTTGGTATTTGACACTAAAGCAGTGATTAATATTGAAGCATTGGTTCTACCTAAGATTAGCATGTCATTGAAGCTACCAGGTATTTCTAAAGTTGCTAGGAGTTTTGTGAATAAAGGTTATAATTTAGCCGACCAATTTCTCTTGAATAATAAGGATGTCATTGACGATATAGGATTAATTCTTGGAGCTGACTCTGCACGTCAATTTGATGATAAATCTTTTAGTTTTGGTGAAGATAAATCTGTATTCATGTTATCATCTCTTGGTGTTATGTTGATAGGAGACCTTAGCAGGTTACTCACTAATTTGAATGATATTCCGAATAGGCTATCCTGTGAGAAATTCATGGATCAGTCTGAAGATTTGAATGCCGTGTATAATTGTGATTTTTTGCCCAATTCGAAATTTAAGGTGAATTCTCTTACAATTGAAACAGAGTGTAAATCTATTGAATTTAATGAAGAATTGATTGGGCATGATTGTAATGATTTAAATTCTAGTTTTTCGTTAGAAGAGGAATGTGATGTTTGTCTTAACAAATTAGATAACGTTATTGACGGTTTGGATTCAGAGCAAAATTCGAAACTTGTAGATTTTGTACTATCTAGTGCTAGTAGGAAACCTGATGGTCGCCTTGTAATGCCACTGTTGTGGAATGGTGAATTGAGTGGTCAGATGGCTACTAATTATTACTTAGCTTTGAATATTTTGAAATCTTTAAGGAAAAAACTTTCCAAAGATGATAAACTAGTTTTGGTTGATGACGCAATTAAGGAATGGGAGTCATTGGGAGTTATAGAAAAGATAGATGACTATGAAGCATTTGCCAGTGAAAATCCAACTCACAGTTTCTTAGCTCATATGCCAATATTTAAGCCAGACAAAGAAACTACAAAGTGCCGTGTAGTATTTTTGTCTAATTTGTCTGGTAAGAATATAAAGAATGGAAATTCGATTTCTCACAACCAAGCAATGCACGCTGGTCCTTGCTTGAATCAAAAGCTCTCTATTGCATTAATATTGTTGAGGTTTGACCGTAAAATTCTTTGCTTTGACTTAAAGAAAGCGTTTCTCCAAATTGAATTAATGGAGAAAGATCGCAATAAGTTATTGTTTATGTGGTATAGAAATGTAAAAGATAATGACTTTTCCTTTCAAGTTTACAGAAACGTTAGACTTAGTTTTGGTCTTCGATGTAGCCCGTCAATCCTAATGTTAGCATTATTTAAAATCTTGATTGTTGATTCTAAAGAAGATCCATCTAGACTTAGAACATTAAAAAGATTAATATATCAGTTGATATATGTTGATAATGGTGCGGTGACAGCTGATAACTCTAGTGATCTTAGATGGGCATTTGAACAATTAAATAATATATTTAACCCATACAAATTTGAGTTGCAGCAATTCGCTACTAATGATAAGATATTGAGAGATACGATTAATAGTGAAGAAACTATTGAACCTGAGACTAAGTTGTTTGGCATTAAGTGGAATACTCTTGAAGACACTTTATCTACTGAAAAGAAGACCCTAAATGTGTCGGCCAACAGTAAAAGAGAAATTTTGAGGAGTATTGCTGAAGTATTCGACCCATATAATTTTGAGGGACCACTATTAAACAGAGCTCGTCTTTTTCTACATGGGTTACAAGTTCAGAAAGATATTGGCTGGGACGATGAACTTGCAACAGAAAAGTCTAAAGAATGGACTACTATTTGTAAGCAGTACAACTCTGCTCCTGTATCAGTTGTACCAAGATTTGTTGGGTCCAGATCAGGTAGTTTCAAGTTGATCGCTTTCGTTGACAGTAGTAAACTCATTTATGGTGCAGTATTGTACATAATGGACGAAAGTACTGGGTCTGTGAATTTTTTGTTGGCGAAAAACAGAATGATCAGTAAGAATTTGGAGGGAAAGAGCATTCCTTCTCTGGAGCTGATGTCTATTGCTTTGGGTGTTGAGAATTTGGTAGAAATGAAAGAGGCCTTGACTGGACCTCAAACCGTTAACCCAATTAAAATAACTGATCTCGTAGTATACTCGGATAGTATGGTAGCATTAAGTTGGATTAATTCCAGTTTTATTAAATTAGCCAAAATGAACAAATACAGTGTATTTGTTACAAATCGTTTGAATCACATCAAACGTATGTGTGATAAACATGAGGTGGGCTTTAAATTTGTAGACGGTATTAAGAATCCCGCTGATTGTATAACCAGATCTTTGTCTCATAAAATTCTTTCCAATTCATGTTACTTATCTGGACCAGATTTTCTAACTACAGATTCCTCCATAAGTAGGGAGGACTTGATGGACTTCAAAGTACCATCACGGGAATCTAACCTGTCTGTTCAATCTGTCTCTATCGGTGCGGAAGGTAAGGTCTCTAATTCCTCTCTAATTACAATTGAAAGATTCTCTAATTTACCTAAATTGATTAGTACTCTAGCCAGAGTTTTACTGTTTATTGATAAACTGAAAATGAGAATTGGTAAGATATCTAAGGTACATGATTTCACGGAATATAAAGATAGAGCATTTTTTGAACTTTTGAGATCTGAGCAGATTGTAAACTACCCTGAAGTATACAACTACTTTACTACTGCACAATCGTTGCACAAAGATATGCCTAATGCAGTTAGACAATTGAATGTATTCATTGATCGAAAAGGGTTGTTAAGAGTCGGAAGTAAACTTTTGAAGAAGGGTAAATTTAAACATGATGCGCACTGTCCAGTTCTCCTACCTAAAACAAGCTTATTAACCTCTCTTATAATAAGAGATTGCCATCAGAATCTTAAGCATTCTGGTTTATATTCTTGTCTGTCGATATTAAGAAGGAATTATTGGATTCCCTGTCACTTCTCGACAGTTAAGAAAGTTCTGAGAACATGCATTCACTGTAAGAGATTCAACAGTAGAACCATAAAGCTTAATCAAAGTCCGTACAGAGATTTTAGGATTGATCCTGTTAATATACCATTTGCTAATGTATTTATTGATTACATGGGACCCTTTAGCACTAAGATTAGTGGTTCTAAACAGAAGGTATATGTGCTTTGCATTACGTGTCTTTGGACTAGAGCCATTAACTTAAAGGTGTCTCTTGATTTGAGTACTGTAGAGTTCTTGAGATCGTTTCAGCTCCATACTTTTGAATATGGTATGCCACAATTAGTTTTTTCTGATTTAGGTACTCAGATAGTTGCAGGTGCAAACGTAATGGTCGATATTTTGAACAATCTGGAAACTAGTACTTATTTCAAAGAGAATAATGCAGAGGTGACAAAATTCACTCACTATTTCAAAGGGCACAGTGAGTTAGGATCCCTCGTGGAAAGTTGTGTGAAGATATGCAAGCGATTATTATTTGGAGCTGTACGAAATAATGTTCTTGATTTTCGGGATTTTGAATTTGTAATTTGTGAGATTAATAACATTGCCAACGAAAGACCAGTCGGCTTCACAGAAAGTCTAAGGAGCTCTTCTCTAGATGATTTGCCTACAGTTATTACTCCGGAATTGCTGCTTCATGGTTATAATTTAATAAATGTTGACGTAGTTCCTGTTTTACAGAATGCACAAACTGATCGAGATTGGGTACCTGCTGGCTGTGATGACCTCGTCTCTCGAGTCAGGATTACCAATGCGAAACTAACAAATGTTAGGAAGAATATCCACAAGGTGTACAGTGAGGAATTTGTGAGTAAACTCATTGACCAGGCCGTTAATGATAAAGACAGATACCGCAAAGTTACTCACAAAGCTTTGAAAGTCGGAGACATAGTTCTTGTGAAGGAAACTTATGTAAAGCCGTCAAATTATCCAATGTGCATTGTGAAGGAGCTTCAGGTGAATGATCTCGGCGAGACTACGGGTGCAACTCTCTTCAAGGGTAAAACCAGGGAGCTGATCAAACGGCATTCTTCAACCATTATTCCTCTATTGAGACCTGACGAGCAGGTAGAGGTGGCAAGTGATCCAATCCTGGAAACTTTTGCGGAATGTAGGAAAAGTAAGCCGAGAGCTGCTGCTACATCTGAGTTGAAGACCAGGAAGATTCTTTCCTAAGTTGTAAATATATTTGATTACGATTGTAAATATGTTCTAATTAAGAGTTTATGATGTTGAGTTCATTTTTTAGTTAATCCTTTGTCTCTTTGTTCCTGTTTGTTTTGTTGGTTATTTGTAACTAACAACTTGTATATACAGTGACACGCAAAAGTATTCAATACATTCGCTAATTTCAAATATCTCAAAATCTAGTTAACATTCGATGTTGAAATTAACATGGATTAATCATATGAAGGCATAAAACAACATCTGTGAAGGATATTGAAAAGAAACGCGTATTTTATTTTTTATTAAACAAAGGGACAAAATAGCTATCGCAAAAGTATTCAATACATGCATTAAAAAACATTTTTATTTCATATTTCTCACCATTTTTTCATAAAGAGCATTTCAACATGAAAAATTTGAGTACATTCCATATTAATATGACGATTTTCCAGCCAATCACAAGCCTGCGTGTGTCATTATCTAGTCATTTATGCCGGTGATACCACGTCTATCATTTGAGAGCACTGTTTCCTGTTACTGAGATACATTAGTGATGGCTAAAGCTAAAGAACTATCTAATGACCTTCGAAAACGTGTCGTGGAGCTCCATAAAGAAGGAAATGGATATAGGAAAATATCACAGACTTTAAAAGTGAATGTGAACACCGTAGGATGCATCATCAGAAAGTGGAAAGCTAGCAATTCTGTTCTTAATGTACCTAGGAGTGGCTGTCCAAGGAAGATCACTGGTGCAACTGAACGGTTAGTTATTAGGAAAGTGAAACGAAACCCATTTGTGACTCGTTCTGAGATTCAAGAAGATCTGCAGAGAAGCGGTGTAATAGTTAGCAAGGACACTATCAGCCGAACCATTCATCGAGCTGATATTCATTCAAGAACACCTAGGAAAACTCCTCTGCTCAACAAGAAACATGTTTCTAGCAGATTAAAATTCGCCGATGAATATTTATTGAAGCCGGATGAATACTGGAATTCAGTTGTGTGGTCAGATGAGACCAAAATAGAGCTTTTTGGACACAACTCTGACGGTCATGTTTGGAGGAAACGTGGTGAAGCCCATGCTTCCAAAAACACTATCCCAACAGTGAAATTTGGAGGGGGTAGTATTATGATTTGGGGATGCTTCTCTTCAGTGGGAACAGGAGAACTAAAGATCATAAGAGGAAAGATGAATGCTGTCATGTATAGAGACATTTTGAATGAAAATCTGCTGAAGTCGGTTGATTCATTCCAGTTTGAGAATGGTTGGGTCTTCCAGCAAGACAATGACCCTAAGCATACAGCAAAGCTAACGAAGAAGTGGTTCGAAGATAACAACATTGATGTTCTGAAGTGGCCCAGCCAATCACCGGACCTGAACCCCATTGAGAATTTGTGGAGAATTCTAAAGATCAACGTCCACAAAAGGAATCCTCAAAATCTTAAAGAATTAGAAACTTTCTGCCACGAGGAATGGACTAGAATAACTCCTGAAACATGCAAAAAGTTTACAAGACACTATGCTAAAAGGCTTGCTGCTGTAAAGAAGAGCAAGGGCTTTGCAACTAAATATTAAATGCATGTATTGAATACTTTTGCGATAGCTATTTTGTCCCTTTGTTTAATAAAAAATAAAATACGCGTTTCTTTTCAATATCCTTCACAGATGTTGTTTTATGCCTTCATATGATTAATCCATGTTAATTTCAACATTGAATGTTAACTAGATTTTGAGATATTTGAAATTAGCGAATGTATTGAATACTTTTGCGTGTCACTGTACGTTGATTATGTTTATTTTCTCTAATTTTTTCATAATTCGTTTTCAAGCTTATTTTTCACCTTATTTCTATTATATTCAAATTGTATCACCATTTGAATCTCCTTCCCGGGAGTGTTAAATAATATGGCATGTGATAGTTTTTGTATTCTTTTCTTATGTTGATTTTGATTATTATTTAGAATTTGGGGGTAACTTTTGGGTACCAAATAGCTTCTAGCATGTAGTCATATTTGACTTACCCCGAAAGTTACCCTAAACTGAACTAATGTTGGTGCACGAGATGCACTTTATTGAGTCTATTCCCAGCTATCAATACCATCAGACTTTAAATCGCCGCTAAGCCACACTAGTCATGACAGAGTAAAGTCCACGGTGAGAGTCCCAGCGGATGGAGGGGAGCTGGATCAGTGGCCACTGAGTAGTCTTTGCAGAGGGAAAACATCCTATGGTAAATAGTCTTATTTTGACTCGTGCAAAGTGAAAATGGTGTTCCCCTATAAAGTTACCTAGACCCAATTTTATTTATAGTCCTCAAATTTTGAATCGATCATTATTAACATTACATGCCATAGTATTTATACTTATAAAAACATTAATCATTTATTTAGGGATTGTTCAGCATATTGTGTGAAGAGCGGCAGACGACTTAGCTACCACTACGGGCTGAAGTTCCTGTCGTTATCAATTCATTCTCATCGTGGTGGTACCTTCCTCATTTCTTGTATAGGTAATTACCTTTAAAAATCTTACCTACCTTTAAAAATCTTGCTTACCTTTAAAAATCTTGCTTACCTTTAAAAATCTTGCTTACCTTTAAAAATCTTGCTTACCTTTAAAAATCTTGCTTACCTTTAAAAATCTTGCTTACCTTTAAAAATCTTGCTTACCTTTAAAAATCTTGCTTACCTTTAAAAATCTTGCTTACCTTTAACAGTCTTGCTTACCTTTAACAGTCTTGCTTACCTTTAACAGTCTTGCTTACCTTTAACAGTCTTGCTTACCTTTAACAATCTTGCTTACCTTTAAACAATCTTGCTTACCTTTCTTTAAAATACCACGCTTATAAATTAAAACTAGCGACTTTCCATCAATTAATTTGTTGTTTTGATAAAATAATTTATTTTTTCTCAACAGTTACCTTAGTGTGCCACGTGCTATTACCGGCTGTCCCTAGGTCTACTCTCCTGCGTCTCTTACCAGCAGCGCCTAGTTCTACTTTCCTGCACTTGGCCACGACAAATCAACCTGATTTCATCCTGAGGACTTAATGTCAAACCGGAAATTAAATTATGTACATATTAAATAAAAACTAAATTCTTTTATCTAATTTTTCCCCTCAATTATTTCTAGAGTAATCATTTTCTTAGGTTTTTCATTATTTACTCTTCTTTTATTCAGTTCTTCAGTGACCTGCTCCTCTACTCCTGTTTCCTCAGTGATCAACTTTCCTTTTGACTCGTCGTCGTCGTTAGTGCTTGTGGTACAGATTTAATGGTAACCAACCCTCACGGGTTTTCTTGTAGTTACAATCCGTTTTACTGCCCAGTGTAACAAACCCTCACGAGTTCTCTTGCGATTACACTCTTGCAGTTTCACCACAATTCACTAACTTAGTTCGTTTTTCACTGTATCACTTCTGTCTATCTTATTCCATTTGTAATCCATATATCTCTCTTTATCACGCATCCCGTCGAAGATGCCAATGTTAATATTTAGGCTGTTAACATGTGTTAACGACTAGGCTGTTAACTTTTTTTAATATTTCTTGTCTTCGTTTATATATTATTAATCTCTATTAAGATTAAGAGGCTTGATTCACGGAATTCTTAACGTGACAATTAGACTATGGACTTATATGGACATAAGAAGACTGAAGGATTCAAGTGATAGGAGAACAACAATTCTGTTATCTTTAATAGTAGTTGGTACAGTGATACAGACGAAATGTTTTACAACACAGTAAAATCTACAACGTACTATTAGAATACTGAAACTATTCTGTGCCTAGGGGCACAGAACTAGAGAGATTCTCCTAGTTAGGTGAGTGTAGGGTTTCTAATTCTCCACTGACTCTAGATAGAAAAATCTCAAATATATATAGTGTGGAAGTACAGAGAAATCTAACCATTCAAGGTTGACTCTGGTACCACACCCTAGGTATAACATCAGTTTTTTATACCCATTCTAAACTCTCTGTGAAAATCTCACAGCTCTCTTTACATAAACACTTTATTTAAGTACTTCTTTGCTTGACATTTATTATCCATAATTGGGATATTCTTACATTGGCTAATCAACTCGTATTGTATACGCCATGCTTGTATTCCTTATAGAAAATGTGCAATAATGCAAGACGCAATTTTACAATCTTTTTGCTAAGAGATTTGCAAACGATTAATGTAATACATTTTTAACAGACACGTTTTCAGAATATAAAGAGTTTAATTAACCCACAATATGTAATACTATTTTTTCATTATAGCCTTATCTTTTTAGAAAGCTTTTGGAATATAACTACGTCATTTTTAGTTATTCATTTATTTCTCGAAATGTAACTATTACTTAGCTTGAAATGGATAAAATTGACAGGGAAATATGCAAACAGTGTTGAAGTTACAGGTTGCCTTCAACAGCATTATTCAAATTTAACACGCTAGTGGTAATGGCTTTCTATACGATTAACATATAGATCGATCAGATTCACTAATAGTTCATTTTAGTGAAACCTGATTAGCTAATAAACATCTAAATTTAAGCATACTATTTCAGAGTCCGGTTTAACCCTGTACATGATCAGAAATGCTACAAGTTCCTAACTATTAGTTAAGTATTTCAATTAGAATAATTGAAATACTTAATTAATTCCTTTTAAATTAATTAAGTATTAATTTCAATTCTATCTATAGAAAAAGAACTCAATATTTCTAAGTTGTATAACTGATTTCCAAAGTTCATGAAGTTATATAACTTAGTACAAATTATAAAGTTATATTCTGAGTTACAAGTTATAGCTCTGGGTTACAAGTTATAAAGTTATGTTCTGAAGTTACAAGTTATATTAGCGGCTTACATCAAAGCTATTCGTTTATAATTATATTCGAGCTCCTAGTGAGAATAACATGATGTAAATTTAAATAGCATTTCCTCTTAGTGAGTGAAAGATTAAAAAGATTATGTCTGATTAAATGATTATCAAATTATAGAAATTGAAAGATAAAGTAAAGATACAAGTTCAGCGTATCAACAATAGATTATTGTTAGTATCACTCCCTCCCTCATGTTTCAACCGACTTGTCGGTTGAAATTCAATTTCTAAACCCTTATTATCGAAATCCAATCGAAAAATATCCTAAGAAATTTCGAACAACACTCGGAAAACATCCTAAGAAATTTCTTAAAATTTCTAAGTCATAAATTATATCTATTAAAACAAAAGAAATTTAATCACTCGATTCATGTATTATAAATTTCAGATTAAAATTTGATTTGCTAAATAGATCAGTCTTTTCATCATAATATTGGGTGTACAAAAGTATGATGACAAGACAATTCCTATCATATATGTAACCATAAAATCTACCTCTGGTCACGATATTAAATCAAAAATAGAGTGAAAATTCATTCAATTCATTCTACTCATATTCAGAAACATACATCAAAAATATATTTTCATTTTATGGAATATCTAACCTTGTTTATAATTATTCAAAATTGAACCTTAAATCCCATTTCATTCAGTTCTAAAATTCAAAACATGAAATATAAAATTATGAATCTCAAAATTCAAGTTGAACAATCATAAGACTTCAATTTAAATTTATTTTTTAAATTTTTAAAATAAAAGTAACCATTACCTTTCTCAAATTTAAATATTTATGTTCTCATTTCTTAAACACTTGAATGGAAATAGTATCCAGGTGAATGTCCAGTCATTGAAAACATAAATTTATCGTTTCACTTGATTTATGTGATTCAATTCTAATCCATTGTAAATTCATTCTTAATTTTTCTAAATTATTTTCTTGAATAAAATCAACCCTTAAAGTTTTTCTTCAAAATCTAAAGTTCGTTTAATACTATACTGCAATATAGTTCCACTATTAACATCTTACTTTCATTCAAGAACCAAAATTATAATGCTTACAAATAAGATTATCAATAAAATCTAAGCATATGATTATAATATATCTACTATTATTATATCTTCTACTTCATGCATCGTAATTTGAATCGTCGGAAATAAAGTTAAGTAATTTTCAGATGAAATTAATTTAAAATCAATAGAGATTAATTACTTTTCATATTTTCAATGAATATAATCTATAGTCAATAGAACTCAGGTAACTTTTTATATCTCAAATGAATATAATCTATAGTCAATAGAACTTAGTTAACTTTTTATATCTCAAATGAATATAATCTATAGTCAATAGAACTTCATTATAGTTAATTTTAATTCCAAAATATTCATTTCAAAATATATGAGTATAACTGTATTCGTTATTACTTATCTTAAACTTCTCTCTTCTTAAACTATGGTTATATATGTTATGTAATGTTATACAAGCTATATTATTGGTTAGTATTCATCTATACTATTGTTAACCTCACATAAGCTATTTTTATTCGTATTGAAAAAACAATTCAGATTTCTTTAAAAATATCCAATGAAATTAAAAGTTACTTTAAATCAAAATGTTCAACTTCGAAATCTGTAAACTAATTTCAAAATTCGAAAATAGAAATTATATCGAATGAACTTTAAGTAATCCTTTAAGGAATTAATTTTCAAATAAACATCAATGATTAAATGCTCATAACCTGAATGTTTCAATAAGCAATTAATATTTAAACTTTCTTTAAAGTAAATTCAAAGTGTAGAAATCTAATTTAATTGGACTAAAGTGATAATCCAAATCATTGTTGATTATCCGACAAGCGTTACCGAAATTGAAAATAATAAGATTAAGGTGAAATGATCTAAATGAGTCGGTACAATCAGAGAAGATTTTCTCAAAGTAGGAACATGAGAGTTGAGGCCACCATGTTCACTAGTTTCCTTTTGGTTTTCAAATAATGAATGGTTCCCTCAGGCTGCCAGGCATTAGTTTGTGACGTCACCAAGTATGACTGTGAAGTCGTCACGAAGTATGACTGTGAAGTCATCATCAAGTATGACTGTGAAGTCGTCACCAAATATGACTGTGAAGTCGTCACCAAATATGACTGTGAAGTCGTCACCAAGTGTGCTCCACTGCTCAGCCTTCTCGTCACCAGACGTAGCTCGGCTTATCATCCTTTTCGGATCAACAAGTTACTGGTGTTTGGGTTGTTCCAGCATCTGGTTTGTTATTGCTCTGCTCCAGTTTCTCGAGAGATGTTTTTCAAGTTTGAAAATAAGAAATATACATTAATTACAGCATTAATTAGGGTTATATTTTGATACCGAACTATTACTTTTAGACTTACAGTTGAAGGATAGTATTACTAATTTTACTATTAGCTAAAACATGATTGTTTTAATTAGTTCCAAAAATTTGTACAATGATTCTACAAAATTCTTCAATATTATAGTATTGTTATAATCCTTCAAGTAATATTATAGTTTGATAAAATATTTATCTCACATATCATTTATTTCAAAACATACCTCATTCAGTTTACAATACATATTCTTATTATTATAAAACTGTAAAGAAGGGGTTAGTTATATATATATAACATATTTTTTACTTAGAACTAGGTTCATGAAAATCTTGGACTCAATCAAAACTGTTATGTTTCTTTTTATTGTTACGTTACTTTACAAGATTTTCACTTATTAGTGATAAATTCATAGTAAAATTAAGTAATTCACCTTCAACCGATGTCTTGCCCATAACGTCAGATCGTCAGATGGATGGGGTTCATTGCTTTTACAGCCTCTTTTACGTGTGTATAGATGCCATGCACTCATTTCTACAATTACAGGTGAACTTTACTAGCTTATACAAGAAACTTACATCTTACATAGATTATTTATCTACCATTACATTACATTTCATCAATAATTATAAGTGTTTGTCAACATAATTTTCTTAATTACTCTTAACTTACAAACACACAGTTATTTATATATATATATGTTATAGTTCACTAAACATCAATGCATTATATATATATAATTTACATTTCTTTAAACATCAGTGTATATTGTAGTTACCCTTAAGAGTTAATGTTATTGATCTAACCATTGAAAGAAAGAAATTGAACATAAACTATGTTGTTTTTAGCTATTCATTATATTTCGTTATGTTCCTTTTATAATCATAAATTCTCGTACAGAATTAAATCTCATTAATTTTCTCATTTGTTTTAACTCCAGTTTAATATATTCATTTACTTTTCTCAAAAAATAATTTCAATATCATCAAGATTCTTGTTATCATTAAACTCAATACTCAAAAATATTTTCGTAATTCCCATTTATCATTAAAGAGACTTTCACTCATATTTCAGTATCATTAAACTTTTCAACAGTTTCCTTTATTTGAATCCATACATTATATATTAAATTATTTCACTGTTCCTTTAGAAACTCAAACTTTTTAATTACATTTAAATTGCTATACTGAGTTTAATTAATAAATTCATTTACGTAACATGAACGTATTTTACAATTCTCGTTATATTTGTTCATTTATTTTTATGAAATAAATCCGTTTTATTCGATCACTTTTATTATTTACGTTTTCATTTTAATCCTCTTTTATACTCATGTGAAGTCAACTACATATATTCTTTTATTAATCTGGAAGAGATTATTCCTAACTATTATTCCACCTTCCAATCATCATGGGATTATTATAGTTCCCCTTAAAAGTTTTCTTTAGAAGAAGATTTTCTTTTGAGTTATCCACTGTACAGTGTACATGCTGTCCCTTGAACCTGGAATTACTAATCTCTCTTAGTAGTATTACCATCAGTTTAGAATTAATATTTTTATACATTAGGAATACTCTTTTTTTCAAATATCAACATATAATTAATTATACATCTTGATTAATAACTTTCTAATATATTTATCTCACAATTCCATGTATAATCACACTTAATTACACTTCAATCCATTATTGTAATCTTTTTGGGGTCTAATTTTATTCTTCATTCTGAGAGGAATAAATAGAATGTTCCCCTGAGATTATTCTGAAATTCTTTAGGGTCTATTTTATTCTTCGTTCTGAGAGGAATAAATAGAATGTTCCCCTGAGATTATTCTGAAATTCTTTAGGGTCTACTTTATTCTTCATTCTGAGAGGAATAAATAGAATGTTCCCCTTAAAATTGATTCAAGCATTTCCTTCATATCAGAATGGTTATATATTTATATATTATCATATATAAAAGTTTTAACGAACTATCTTTTTCAGCAATTATTTTATATATCATGGTACATAAACATTAGGAATTTAAGTACATGTATATTATATTGCATGTTTTCATTATTCATAATACATTCAATAATATTCGACTATTTATTTAGAATTCATTTCTAAATTTACATATCGAGAATACAGTATCTTTATTTTAATTAACAAGTACAAACACATTCATTTATCATCTTGAAAATCAAAAATTCAACCTAAAATATTACACTTCTATTTATAAATTAAAGAATTCAGTTAAATGTGATATAACATTAATTACAATATTTGCTTCATATCTTGTTATCATTCAAATCATTCGTTAAACTCTCCATTTGTTATGGTTTTTCAAATATTAGTTCCTGCTACATCTTGGATTGTATAACATTACAGTTCATAGAGAACAGTAGATTGATTTACTGCATGTCATTTAATTATAAATTACTATTAACCTTATTTATACAGGTTCTAATTCCCACACAAGTAATAACTTATATTCCTTCAATTCCAGTTCACTGGTTTCTTTTCTCAAATTCATCATATTATTATATTATGATATTACACTTATTTCATGCCATTAATTCCATGATTCATTATTATTAACTCATTTATTTATCAAACATTACAGTTATCATTAAAATAAATCATCAAGAGCTCTCTTTCAAACTCATTTAATTTATTCATATTATATCCTTGCTATCGTCAACTATAAACTGCGTTTATCGCTTTATTGCAGATCACTATTTTGTGAATAATTTCAATAATATTGATCGCACAGTAGTGAAACTTTGGTCACTGGAAGATTGCTTCTATGTTAGTATCTTGCTGAAATATTTTTTCAATCCATGAGAAAATTGGAAAGTTATGAACGTTTATGTATTTTGAAGTCATTTTAACTGTCCATCGCTTTATTGCAGCTCTGTGAAAAAGCCAAAAAATGGGCGATTAACTTCTACCGAGAGGATAAAATTGTAGCAGGTCCTGCAGAAGGGAGAACTCTTCTATATTTAGCTTTATAACTTGGAAGGGATAAGAGAACAATAGTTTATTTTGTGGAAAATCCCGACACCAACCCAAGGAGAGATGAGGGTACGAGGAAAAGCTTTTTCCCTCGAAATATGCAAAAACTACCCAGACAGGTTATAA
>CANNZV010005567.1:0-25804 GCA_947561585.1 Caprella mutica
CTCTGTAAAATGTATAAAATCATCACAAGTTCTGCCATGGACATAGCCTATATACACTCTGTAAACCGTATAATACCTGTACTTATTCTGTCATAGACATAGCCAGGTGATGCTATTATACAGTTTACAGAGTGTATAGAGGCTTTGTCTGTGACAGAATAGGTGATGATATTATACGGTTTACAGTGTGTATAGAGGCTATGTCCATGACAGAACAGGCGCTGATATTAGGTATACAAAACAAAATTAGCTGTCTTCGGTTCTGCCCTTGGAACAAAAAACTATGATCAATATAAAAATCCAAGTTCATATGATACTTTTTTACTTCTTCAGTATTGACCTCTTGAAGAGAATATCATTTTTAATTAAATTGAGCTTGTAGAAACAGAGATATATCCAAAACAAAAGTACACCTATAGTGACCTAGGTAGGGTAGCATGGGGCAAAGCGGCACCCCAGGGTCAAAAGTCACCCCCAGTTATTTTCCAAAATATTATGGAAGGTAGCTCTCATATACCTTTTACATGTTCTCCGGTGTCCTAAGCTACAGTGTAGTTAGTTTTGTGAGGGTGAGGAGATATTTCGCTAAGTTACGGCGATAAATCGATTTTAAGTCATTTTGATATAACTTTTTAATGTCACTGAGTAATGTTTGAATTCTGTCAAGTGTAATATATCAAAATATTTCATAATGAAATGCATAGTATTATCGGTTTACTTAATTTTCTGTATATAAATACAATGAAAAAAGTATTTTTAAACAATAATTTTTTCAAAATTAAAATGGCGCGTCATTTGGGGCAATGAGGCCATGGTATGCGGGGGCAAAGCGGCTATGGGTGCCTTTTTGCCCCGTAAAACTAATTATGAACGTAGTAATAAGGAGATTTTAAAACTTTTTTACAATTAACATTTATTTTCCTTGTTCATAATGGTGCAATATTATAAGATGAAGACAACTATAGGTTAAAAAAAATGTATTCATACTACAACGTTGAGCAGGCTTCATGATGGCAAAGTTAATTCACCATGAGTACCACATCTTGGACGAATGATTGCGTTCTTTCAAGTAATGTGGAGTTACAAATTGTAAATTATGTTACATATATGCAAAACCGTATGCTTGGACTTAATAGCCATGATGTAATTTTGATTTGGATATAGAAGATCGTACTAATATCTAACAATTTTTCAATAAGGAATCGATAAAGGCAGGCGTCAATTGGTTCAATTCATTCATTAGAAGCTACAATCTTAGTTAACATCCGCAAATCAAAGGCAACCAAGAGGGTTCGTGTGATAGAATTTAACAATTCAAAACTTGATCTATTTTTTAAAGTGTATGTGAAAATTTTGAATAAACTTAAATTAACAAAAATATAGAACATGGAAGAAACCGGAATTACAACGCATCAAAATCCCACCAAATTCGTGGCTAAGAAAAATGTTAAGCAGATTTGTATGATAACGAGTGTCGAAAGACTTGAATTGGTCAGTTTTGTGATGCATGAGGATCTTTCATATCACCAATGTTCATATTTCCAAGAAAAAAATAGAGATACTTTCATGACTGGAGCTCCTCTGGGATCCATGGAGAATGTCAGTTATTCAGAATGATGGAGGTCTCTTTCTTAAATGGCTTCAATACTTGGTGAAATCAACTGGATCTTCTAATGATGATCATACTGGTTGGAAACCACAGTATCTGGATGCAATCAACTTTTGTCAAGACTATGTATTTGAACTATTAACTTCACTTCCTCATTCTTCTCATAAAATGCAACTGCTCGACGTTTACTATATCAAATCGTTGAAGAGCTCATATAACTCTTGTGCTGATAACTGGATCATGAACAGTCCTGGCTAAAGAATGACCATATATGACACGGGTGGAATCTTCAGAGCAGCCCTTTTGAAAACTGCTTTATCCGAGAGAGCTGTCAATTGTATTAAAACACTGATATATGACAATATAATTAAGACGAGTTTAATGAGGAGGATTTCTTAGCTACAGAAGTAATAAAAGAACCTCTATTTGACATTGAAATAAATATAAGATAAGTTTGACTAGTTAAAATATATATAAAAACAGTCAACACTATAAATGTATTGTTTCAAATGGCCAATGTCATAGCCTGTTTCAGGATATACATAAATATATATTATTCAAAATTTGATTTTCTTTAACTTTCATAGATAATACATTTAAAATGTAATGAAGGGGGCAAAGCGGCACCCCATGTCCGTTTTGCCCTGCATGATTGCCGTTTTGCCCCGTGTTCTTGGGAAAAGTGTAGTAAAATCAAAAATATGAATTATTAGTTCCTAACAGTTTACCATGTGTTGCCGATTTTTTGGTGTATCTTTTACTGCAAAAATCAATTATCTAGGTTCAATAGTATTGGAGATACTATGGAAAGAGCTTAGGGGGTGCCGCGCTGCCCCGTGCTACCCTACCTATAACATAACATCGGCATGTCTCCGTGATGGAATGAAAACGTACCTAATAGGTACTATTTTATGAATAGAAAGATGTGCTCAAAAATAGGACTTTGAGGACACAAAAACTCCGATTTCAAGCTCATCGGTAAATCAATGTGCGTTTTGATTGTTTAAAGTTGTATAGAAATGTAATAAATGTCATATAATAATAAACAGGACATATTTCATCCGATACCTATTTCAGATGAGAGTAGATAACGAATTAATTTGAAACAATTAGTCTATTTCTCGGCCTGTAAATTATACTACTTATTTCAGTTTCTAGAGCTTATGATTATTAGACTAAATGAATTTTACTCATTATATAAGTTATTGGTACATTAACTGTATAGAAACACATTTAATTATTAACATGTGTTAATTTTTTTGTTATTATCAGACTGTTCAGTACAATGTCACCGCTCCTTTTAAGCTCGCAGGATATATAACCCTTTTTTTCACAGGGGTTTATAGAGACTAGATATCTGTTGTCCCTGAAACAAATCTATCTAACCCTTATTTATAACTCGTAATCTAAGGTTCATACGTGGCTGCAAAACTGAAGTTCAACCACTCAGAGAAATTAGTTAGATAATGGATATATCTTAATTGGCTCAACTCAAAATGAAAATTTTAATAATATAACTTTCTGTAATGATTTAATCTCTGAGAATTTGATAGTGTTTTCGAAACAGAAGAGTATTGACAGAGATAATGGTGATAAAAAAGTACATGAGAACTAGAGAGCAGCTTATTTCCTAAATTTACTAGTTTCATAATTTGAAAGGAAAACTTCACTCTTGGTTATAGACATTTTTAATATGATTTTAGTTGTAGTAGATGATAATTATAGGAAATTAGATTACGAGCACTCGGTAGAGCGCATTCCTTCATCGCCGCTTATAAATGATCTTGACCATCCAATAATCCTTGAGTTATAAATGATCTTGACCTCAGCCTTTTACCTGTTCGCTCCCAAAATCTGATAAACTGGAAACTGTATAATGACAAATCGTTCCAACAAGTTTCATGCAATTTGATTGATCACTTTTTTTGAGTTATTGAGTTATAAATGACATTGATATTGATCTTTGACCGGATCGCTCCCAAAATTAACCAAATTGTTCCTGGATATTGAAGATACGCTCCGCCAAGTTTCATGCAATATGATTGAAAACTTTCTGAGTTATAAAATTTTCACATTGACCTTTGACCAGATCGCTCCCAAAATTCTACCAGATGGTTGCTAGGCATTGAACAATCATCCTACCAAATTTTAGTCAATTTGGTTCAATATTTTTTGAGTTGGCGAATGAAAATATCCAGGTTCTCTGTTAGTACATCGTCACAGTGACTCTTTAATCCGATAAATAAATGTCGTCTAATACAAATTATCCATTTCCTGTGAAGGTAATTAAAAAACTAATGTTGGTGAAATTAGTATCATCACAGAGCCTATATTTCTCTGATTATAAATCATCACATGTACAGTGACTCTTTTCTCTGATAGTACAACTAAAAAATGTCTATTATAAATAAGATTGCTTAGTATTCAATACCATTAAAATCTGTCAATCAATGTTAGATAAACATTATTCAGATTAAAACTTGCCTAGTTTTCGTTGCTACATCACCGTAACTCTTTTCTGATAGTACATCATATCAGTGACTCTTTAATCCGATAGTACATAATGCAATGATTTTGAGAAAATAAATCATGGAATCTTGTACTGGACATAAATCCCAAAAAGGCTCTAAGAATAACATTAGAAATTAAAATGAAAATTTGTAGTGGACAAGAGTCCACAACAAATAGACAATAATAATATTTGATGTTCGAGTGGACTTTTGTACACAGTCCTTATATTAAACTTTATATTATTGAATATTCATTGCTGTATCATGCTCACATATTTTAACAAGGCATTCATAGTACATGTTCGCACTTGTTTGCAATATTAACCTAAGTAACCAAAGAGATATATTAAACCACAAAAGCATAAAATTAAGTGGAATATTGTACTGCATGGACATATGTTGCCACAATGCAGGATATAATTATTCGTAAATATCTTGAACTATCTTTTCATAGAATTTTGATTGTATTCCAATATTTAAGAACATATCTATTCAAACACCTTTAATAATTGTTACAGAAATGAACATAAAATATTCATATATTAGTATGTTAACCCATAGACGGCCTATATGAAAGTATTATAAATAGAGAAAAACATCAAAGTATTAAACTAATATAGCAAATCTAGTTTTGAATAACATAACAATATTCAGTTAAGATTTCAAGTAATTTCATCAAAGAATAAAAAAAAGAAATGCCAAAAAACTGTTTTGAAAAGTTTGAATAACAGAAGCTGTCATGCCTGAAACACTTTGGATGACATCAGATCACTTTCTGAAATCTTTTATTCATGTCTTATTATTATTTAACAATAATAAGCCAATAACTTTTGTAGTTTTGAAAAGTCAGAAGAAATAATTTGTGTGATAATTTAGCTTCGAAATGACCGTACATATTCAGAATATTGGATTAATCTGTTCAAACACTTGGAAAGAAGAAACTATACGTGAAGATCCCCCACTTATTTTGGAACTTTGTCAGAGCAGGACATCGTTAGCGCTCATCGTCTTGGACGAAGATCGGTGACCCAACAGGCTGATCTGCGCCGCATTGTTGTTAAGTTTTCGAATACTATGGTGAAACATGATCTACTCTCTTCTTGCCGTAGAGTGAAGCCTCCTCCAGGACTGTTCTTCAGCGACTATTTAAAGCCAACTCGTTCAGAAATTTTATTCTCTCTCCGGCAAGCTAGGCGTAAATATCCAAATATTATTGCAGCAGATGGATCACAGAATAGTAATGTGTTTGTGTTTGTAAAGTCCAACAATGCTAGCGATAGGAATACTAAAATCTTCATCAACTCGAAGCTTAAACTGAGTGAATTTTGTTTAAGATCGCTTGAAACTAGCTTGGATCAAGTATTGGGGGATAATACCAATACTGTTTGATTATACTCCGTGTGTATATATTCTGTATTAATCTGCCTGTCTAGTCCCCGTGTCTCTGTGGATGGTGACCAGTTTTGCGATGCAACTACTTCTGGTGCCCTTGTACTTGTACTTGGACTTTGCTGGCGCTTGTCAACCTCACTGACGCAGGTTTTGGATTCTAACCATGATGCAGTCACTTGCATTAATAAAATATGCATGTGTTCTGCTACAATACATTTTTTGCTGTTTCAGGCAAACATTCGTATGCTAGGCAAACATTCGTATGCTTGGCATACTTATAGATTTGTCTGGGCAGCGACTTTTGATGCCTCACCTGTATGCTGTGCCTCGCATGCCTCCTATGCCTCACCTGTATCGTGTGCCTCACCTGTGTCATGTGCCTCACCTGTATGCTGTGACTCACCTCACCCTGCCTCACTTGTGGAGTCTCAATTTATTGTGACGATTCATTGTCAGCTAAATGCTTATCTCAACTATCATTGGTCAATAGTGACTTGGAGTTGTGTGTTATCAGAATTGAACTGAATAAACGAATTGTAATTATTGTAGCTGTTCATCGCCCACCCAGTGGCTCAATAGATTTATTTAATGAAGCAATTTTGTCAGTATTTTCTAGTAGAGATGTTTGTGGTCATGAAATTATCCTGACGGGTGATATTAATATTGATCTGTTAAAATACGAGTCGGGATCTGTAGGTATTAGGGACTTTGTTTATAATATGTTTTCTTTAAATTTTTTGCCTTTTATAACAAAGCCCACTAGGTTCCCCACTGGAAACCAAATGGGCTGTCCTTCGCTTCTTGACCATGTATGGTATAATCGTTGTGGTAATCTTAACTCTGGAGTAATTGTATTTGAAAAGACTGATCACTTTCCTGTTTTCTTCATATTGAGTGATTTGAATGTAGTGAAGCAACAGTTTGAGAAGATTAGTTTTAGGGATCATTCCTCTGTAAATATTGATAAATTTATTCGCGAATGTAGCGTGTTAGATTGGGGAGTTGGTCATCATAATGTAAATATTAGAACAGGGAAATTTTGTAAAATTGTTGATGACTTGTATAGTAAGCATTTTCCAATTAGAATCAAATATTTATCTCATAAAAGGCTTAAAAAACCTTGGTTATCCTCTGCATTACTGAAGTCTATAAAAATGAAATCCCGTTATTATAAAGAACTCAAGTTGAATGTAATTACGGAAACATTCTACAAAAAATATAGAAATACACTTACTAATGTAATTAGGAGATCCAAACAGAACTACTATCATGACGCATTTGGTAAAGTTACTACTGATGCAAGAAAAACTTGGAAACTAATAAACATTCTTACTCGGGACAAACAGTTGAAAAGAAACATTTCATCCATTTCTGTCAATAATTGTGATATTACCAATCATGTAGTTATTGCTGAGTGCTTTAATGATCATTTTTGTAATGTACCTAATGTAGTTGAATCTACAATCTCTCCTGCTACAGGCAATCCCACTGATAATATACAACTTAGCATCATCAATTCATTGTTATTCTCTCCTGTATCATCTGGCGAAATATTCAATATTATCCTTTCTCTCAAAAATTCAACCTATGGTACAAATAGTATTTCAACTAAAATGTTTAAATTGATTGCAAAGTATGTATCTACACCTTTATCTACTATTGTTAACAATTCAATAAATACTGTTACCTTTCCTGACATTTTGAAAATAGCTACTGTTATACCGGTACATCAATCGGGGTCTAGTGCAGATGTAAATAACTATAGACCTATCTCGATTTGAAACATAAAATTCTATCCTATGCTCAGTTTGGTTTTCAGAGGGGAAAAAGTACTGCGGATGCTCTTCTTCATCTCATTGATCATATATTTGCTGCCTTGAATAATCGGCAGCATGTTGTTGGGGTCTCTGTTGACTCCAAGAAGGCTTTCGACACTGTAAACCACCAGATACTTCTAAACAAATTATTCAAGTACGGCATAAGAGGACTCCCTTTGGACTGGTTTAGGAGCTTCCTAGAGCGTAGAATGCAGTGTGTACGAATTGGCTCTGATTTGTCTGGTTATAGGTCAATAAATTGTGGCATTCCTCAAGGTAGTATCCTCGGTCCTGTATTGTTCTTTAATTTATATCAATGACTGCCAAATATATCAAATTCTTCTCATTATAATCTTTTTGCTGATGATACTACGCTTGCCTGTGTTGATGAAAACTATAGTAATTTAGTATATAAAACCAACCATAATTTTGCATCATTGTACACCTGGACTAGAAATAATAGACTTGCTTTAAATACTAGTAAAACCTCTCTCATGTTGTTCACAAATCGTAAATCTGATGTAATCACTCCTCTTGTTGTAAAAATTGATGACGATCTTATAGATTTTGTTCCCACGGTGAAATTTTTAGGCATAATTCTTGACTGTAATCTAAATTTTTCTGATCATGTTAATGCTATATGTTGCAAGTTATCCAAGACTATTGGTATTATTTTTTATATTCATAGTTTTGTTCCTAGATCCGTGTTAATTAATATTTATTATAGTTTAGTGTACCCTTATCTTATATACGGTGTCCTGGGCGCTAGGAAAACTCGCACCTGGAAATCTCACACACGGAGAACTCGTACCCGGAAAACTCACACCTGGAAATCTCACACCCTAGGAAAACTCACACCCGGAAAACTCACACCCATTTATTTTAAAATTAGTTGATTTCCTACGATATCTTGATAATAATGTTATCAGCATAATATAATGATATTTTGCAGTACATGAGATTAATATAAAGGTAATGATAACTTAGTTTACATTAAAATAAACTCGTAAAATAATGCCTATGAAGAAGAAAATAACAAAAATGCAATCTATTTAACAATTAAATTGAGTTTAAAATTGATATTGTATGCAACAGGACGTAAATAGCTGATCTTGTCTTCATAACAGTTGTAGCTTATGACTAATTTTTTAAGCTTCGCATCAGTATTTTCGTATTTTTTCTTCTGTGGGAGTGAGTCTCCCTGTCAAATTGTACCTTTTTAGCAGTGGCAAGGCAATCAAGTCTCCAAATGTTCGGATGGCAGTAATTCACTGATCTGTTAAAATGCGTTGTGAAACGCCTCCACATTGTTGTTTGTACGTGGAAGAGAATTAACTACGCGGTTATGAACATTCCACAAATAAATTGGAAACATAGGTTTGGTCCTACGCCTATTGTGTCGCGTTCCCCTTTCGATACCTTGTTTCAAAATAAACTAGAAACTCTTCACAAATTGAGTCATCGTCTGACAGCTCTTGGAAAACATTAATAACGTCATCAACTGGCATTAGCGCAAGAGCTGAAAAATATCTCATTTTGATAGCAAATTCGTTGTTGTTGTTGAGGTACTTATTCTTATAACCAAGGGAAATTAGTTTCCTATATAGAGACTGTGAAAAATGGAAAAAGCATCCAACCGGAGAGATATTAGTAAAACAGCTTTTAACGCATTTAAAGAAGCCAATTCAAAATCAATTGTTGCATTCTCTGGCTTTTCTACTATGTGTGTATCTACCATGTGTGCTGTGTGTGTACCTACCATGTATAATGTATATGTGCATAAAGAAATGACCAAACATAGGCTCCTCATTTCAAAGAGGAAATAGAAACAAATATTTTATTTAAAATAAAAGGGTGTGAGTTTTCCGGGTGTGAGTTTTCCTAGGGTGTGAGTTTTCCTAGGGTGAGTTTTCCGGGTACGAGTTTTCCGGGTGCGAGTTTTCCGTGCACGAGTTTTCCGGGCACCGGTGTCCTGATATGGGGGGGGGGGGCAGCTGCCAGTGTACACTTACGTCCTTTAGTTTTGCTACAAAAAAGAATTATTAGAATTTTAACGTCATCTGACTTTTACGCTCACACTTATCCTTTATTCAAGGAAACCAAAATATTACCTGTTGGAGACATCTACAAATTTTTATTAGCTATCCATATGTTCAAACTTAATTCAGATAACCTTTTAACCTTTCCCAATCACTCCTACAATACTAGGTCTCGTCACTTAGCAGTTCCTTCCTTCAAGCGACTTACCACTTCGCAAAAATCTATTCATTTCAATGGTCCATTACTCTGGAATTCAATCCCATCCTATATTAGAGATATCCAGACTTTAAAATCTTTTAAATCATCCTATAAACAATTTTTATTGGACCAATTGGGATGAATCTTTTCTTTTAAAATAATTTCCTCTTAATTTTCATCATGTGCATTTATGTTTGTTTTCTCACCAATTAGTTTTTCTTTTTTGTCAATATGTGTTATGTATTTTTTTACTCACCAACCGATAATTAGAATTTGATTATATATTTTTTGAATTCTGCCTGAAAAGGGAAACCTTCGTATAGGCTTGAATTAATTTGTTTCTTCATAATGTATATTGAATTAGGTAATCACTGTTAAATTGTTCTGAATTTTATTTCAATAAAGAATTTCAATTTCAATTGTTAAGCTGTTAAAAGTACCGAAATCGGCTGTTAGGGGTGCTGTTAAACGCTAACAAAAACTGGAGACAACAGGTGATCGACCCAGGTTTGAACGACATCGCATTACACGTACTCCAACCAAAATCAAAGCCATTAGGGAGCGGATAAGGAAGAACCCCAAGCGAAGCATGAGAAAGATGGCTAAGAGTGATGATATCGACGAAAAAAGTGTGGGAACCATCGTCAAAGAAGACCTCAAGTTGTCCCCCTTCAAAATGACCATCATGCAACAGCTCATGGACTTGCAGAAACAGAAGAGGCTGGACAGATCAAAGATTCTTTTGAATGCAATGAAAGATGGCACGCAGGCTGGTGTGATCATCTTTTCGGATGAGTAAAGGTTCACTGTGAAGGCCAAATTCAACTCCCAGAGTGACAGAATTTTGGCAAAAAAGTGCTGACAGTATCTCTCCTTCCGTAAAAACTCTTTTCCGTCGCCAAAAGCCTGCCTCTGTGATGGTTTGGGCTGCCGTCTCTGAGAGTTGGGGATCTCCTCTCATTTTCGTCAAAGAAGGCGATAAAATTAACGCAAAATCGTATATCGAGGATATTTTGACTCCAGGACAAGTCGAGATGAAGAAGCACTTCAAGGCCAAGCCTTTTATCATTCAAAACTCAGGATTGGTGTGAGCGTCACTTTCCTGCGTTTTGGAGGAAGGAATGGTGGGGATCAGTGTAAATTCATCGCGGGTAAATTCATTGCAGTAAATTCATCGCGGTAAATTCATCGCATGGTAAATTCATCGCATGGTAAATTCATCGCGTGATAAATTCATCGCAAGGTAAATCTATCGCATGGTAAATTCATCGCATGGTAATATCATCGCGGGTAAATTCATCGCATAGCAAACTATCAGTGACATAGAACAGGAAGGTAGATAATACAAATAATAGAGAAATAAATAATAGATGATTTAAAAAAAAGACATTGTAACGTTACAAACAATATGGTGCACCAACAATTTGGCCCAGGACAATTGGACCGCGACAATTGGGCCCCAAGGCAATTGGGCCTAGGACAATTGGGTCCCAGGGCAATTTGGCCCCAAGACAATTGGGCCCAAAAACAATTGAGCCCAGAAAAAATTGGGCAGAAGACACAATATGTGTTACTTTGTTATTAATGGATAGTGACAATATTATCTTTGAAATATGTTTTACATTATCTAAAAATAGGTTCATAATTTTTTAATTCGATTGATATACAGGTTGACCTCGCTTTAATTACAACTCGCTTTAATAAAAGTTGTACTTATTTTGAGACATGTTTCGAAATGAGAGCCGTTCCTAGACATAGAAAACAGAGAAAAAAAATTGTGATTATTTCACGGTAACGGAAAAAAATATCAAAAATATGATTCGGATGAGGTTATTAGAAGCAATTGGTTCAGAAATTCAAGATTATTTTAGTGTTAGTTCCATGTTATTGCATGGTTCCATATTTTCGAACACGTAAAAATCTTCAAATAATAATCATTATTTAACTTTTATTTCAATTGGTATCCATGATACCAATCAGAATAAAAGTTAAATAATAATTATAATATTTTCTTTTTTGACGTGTCCAAAATTGTAGAACCAACTAATAACTTGGAACTTAGTACCCTACTACCAAAAATATTTCACAAATCATAAAATTGCTGTTTGTTAAATGTAACACAATAACAAATTCTCTCTCTATAACTCATAGAAAATAAGATGTGTATTTGTGTAATCAATGAGTGAGAATTTTATACCTCTTGTTATTCTTCTTCGCTATAGTGACAGTTTGGTAATTAAACTGAGGCTTGATTTGGTAATTAAAGCAAGGGATGCCTGTACTTGATTAGGTATATATACTTGATAAGGTATCATAATTTTTTTTCTATTATATTAGAAATATTCTTTATCTCAATTATTCTCAAACTATATTTAAATGCAAAACGCATATGGTCACATCCCTAGTTATTATGGTAGCAATTTGGTCTTTAATTAAGTTAATACAGTGGACTCTGAAAAAATGGGCAAATAATGTAATGGCTTTGGGCCCAATAATTGTCAGCGGCCCTAATTGTGTGGGTCCATATTGTCGGTCCACGAAATAATATATAGATATGTTGCTAAAGCAAACCGTTAATATTAAAAATTGAATTATATCGTTACAACTGCACAAAAAATATATCTAAATTACTTTTAAGTAGATAAATTGTAAGCAATATATACCTCTTAAATAGTCAGAAAACCAGGTTCCCATTTACTGAGGAAAATATGCTTTGCCGATCATATTTTCGAAGAGGTGTAGCATTTACAGTCACAGTTATGTTATTCTTCAAACTATGAGTAGCTACCCAAATACATAATTTGAGAAATAATTTAAATTTAAATTAAAGGAAAATATGCATAACTACAAATTTATTAATTAATGCAATTACCCACATATTAAATATTGTATAATAATTGTATGATATACATGTGAAAATTATAGGACATTCTATAACTAAAAATCCAATCATTTAAAATAAACTAATAGGCTAATAGCACAGATTCGTACAAACTAGTTCCCTAATCCAGCGAAAAATAAAGTAAGATAGGCGCAATTATTTGCCAAGAGTTTATTTAAGTTTATCAATTTAATTTTATAAAGTACCACGCGATGAATTTACCACGCGATGAACTTACCACGCGATGAATTTACCACGCGATGAACTTACCACGCGATGAACTTACCACGCGATGAATTTACCATGCGATGAATTTACCATGCGATGAATTTACCATGCGATGAATTTACGGCGCTGAATTTACTGGCGATGAATTTACCGGATACCACTTGAGAGAGTAATCGCCGCCAATGGCTGTCATATTGAAAAATAATTGACAGAACTGTTAAATGGGTTTATTGAAATATTGAACGATGAGTTTTGTTTTATTTAATCCATCACAACTCATTAAACTAACATTTTTATATGATCGGGGCCTTTATCCGCACCCTGTATAAGGGAATACTATTCCAAATAATAGGACCTGAATAGGTAACAGAGCGTTCACATTGAAATAACCTATGATACGCAGGGAGAGCACAATCGTGGCCTCTTGTATCATAGGAATGTTTAAGCGTATCTATCAGGTTATTTAAGCTAAGGTTACACATATGATTAGAAGTAGATAATTTTTAAACATCAATTCATTTCAAGATACCAGTTCTATACAAAAATGGAGATGTATGATCCAAGTAATCGATAGAGGTGATGAGTCTTATTATCATTTTACAGTTCAATTAGAGAATTGATATGTGTAGCAGAAGCATGACCCCAGTTTATAATAGGTGAGATAGTGGTAAAATAAAGCATAATAAAGATTAAAATGGACCGATTCAAGTACAAAAGAATGTATACGATAAAAAATTCCAACAGTTTTACACAATTTAACAGATTTATATATATGATATATTATAAAATAATCGATTTAATGTCCAGTTATATTCCAAGATATTTCAGGTTACTTACAAAATCAACAATGGAAGAGCAAACAGTCAATATCAGTGGACTAACAATATCAGATTACCTATTGGTACACAGCAAGGCAAAAAAGTCTTACTTGCATTGAGAGACAATCTGTTATTAAGTGTCCTATCATAAATGAGCTGTAAAAAAGTTATTAGCTTTCGTTATTAGGTTAGAATACAATCAGAAAAATTAGGTTAATAGTTTACATAGATAAATAAAATAGGACAGATGACACTACTCTTTGGTACGCCCACGATAATATTCCTGAGTGCAGATTTGTGAAAGTCTATCTTTACACACTATATTGGAAGTTTGATGATTATATATAATGGAATAATAAATATTAAAATATTACAAACCGAACTCTCACATACATTTGGTAAATATGACCAAACACCTTACAGCTAAAATTATGAAACCTACATTTATGATAGATTTGTGAGATTTCAATCATTTAAGTCAATTCCGTTAGGAAATGACTATGTCAAAATACACTACAAATAGGCAGGGTAGCAGGACGATATTTCATGATAAATTAGTGAAAAGGTAAGATATTGCTATTTAGATATATTGCTATTTACCAGAAATCTATTGGATGAACAAGATTATTTGGAGTAAAAGGAATATATAGAATTAAATTATAACAAATGAATGACTCGGAGGAATTCTTCATTAATGCAGAGAAGGGACTTTTAAAGATAGAATTTTTAGAACTTAATAGAAATGACACCAAATTACTCACTTTTATTTCGTTCAATTTTCCTTGATATTTCGACAGCCAATTCATGACCTTCATCAGAAAGAGTGGGATGGACATCACGTAGATGGCGAAGCAATTTGTATGTACTAGACGTACAGACATTCATGACGCATCTTTGAAGGTGACTGCCATCTCTTGATATAACCACGTGGGTAGTCTCTTCTTCACCATCGTCCTCGTAATTCGTACCGAAAGCAGTATCCATCTTTCTGCACATTTGGTTGTTGTACTACAGATCATCAACAATTTCTTTAACACTATTAGTGTAAGTTTCTTGAGCAGCCAATATTTTTTTTGCAGCGTATTCACACAATTGATTTGAAGTTAGTCGACGCTTCAGTGTATAAGTACTGGTTGGTGGATCTTCGAATATGCATTCTAGACCATCCTTTTGGACCAGCTCAAGGAACAAGTTTTCTTTGATTCCGATGCTATCAAACTTGGTTTTTAAAGAAACCTCCTGAAAGAAAAAATATAGTTTTTATTTTGCGCAAAAGTCTGGAACATAAATAGTTTAAAATACAGACATAAGTATACGCTTATTAATGATATATACTTACAAATGAATAACATTCCATTGCAAAAGAGGTAGCTATATGTAGTTGATAGAGCAGCGAAACTCTGCACCAAAACCTGAATATTTGAATAACGTGTAATAAGTATATATGGTGGCTAAGATGTGCACATATCGTCTCTAAAAGTAACTATTGGGAAGGTTACTAGTAATTGGACAGTTTCATATTTTCGATCACATAAGAAATACAAAACTGAACATCTGAACACCATGTTAGTGAGTTAAAATAGACTGAAATGACTGTATCCCTCATTTGATATCATAATTTAATGTAGTTTTTTGTATCCGCTAGTTTGTTGTACTGCACACTTCATGATTGTTTAATGACCTGATGACCTGGCAGGGGGGTTCGGGGGGCGGCACGCCTCCCTATATACATATGTTTTATGTTAAATCAGTAATAAACAACGAAGGCGTCGTTACAGGACAATAAACTTCAGTAGAAATATTTTTAGCCCGAGCACAGGAACAAGACGGGAAAAAGCCAGAATATTGGTGAAAAATTACAGGATAGGGCTAACTGCATGGGCTGAAGATAACTTTATTCCAAACAAAGATGTGACTTTGAAAGTCCTTTGAACTAAAATCAATTTTTTTAGATATGTCTCAATTAAATTTCAGGTAGGAATAACATTAAAAACGCGTATTTAGATTCTGAGATTTCCTACATTTAGATGACTTAGTCAATAGTTGAATACAGCCCTAAAACTAATTATATAGGGTTAGGTTAGTGATCCGCCCCTGTACCCGACAAACACCTGGGAGCAGTATCTGGTTTTGATAGTGCCCTAAAGCCCTTCCTTGGGGGGTTTGGGGGGTAAAATTGCGGTCCTTTAATTTCAAATTGCGGCTCTATTAAGAAAGTCTCGAAAAACATTCTGAAACTAATTTACATTGGGTTGCTGTATATCGAAAGAAGCTAAATGGGTGCTAGATTTTATTTATTTCACGAGTTCTTCAAAGCCATGATGGTTATTAAGTGTTACTGAGGTTGGTGGCCGCAGTTAAAGTGCTGCAATTTACCTACCTGACCCTATAACAGATTCATTTCGTCTCGGAAACTGAGAGTTTGAACAACAAATGGTATTCGTGAAAAACGTCTTTAAATGGTTTCTTTTAAAGGATCTAAATATCTAAAATCGCTACCGACCCGAAAGGACAATAAATCCAATAATTAATTTACAGATAACACTAAGTGCATAAAGCTATGTAATTCACAAATTCTAAAGTACTCACCAAGTATAGAAGATTCAACGACCACTGCTTGAAGACCTTTACATAGGAGAATCTGTGAAACAATGATGCTGTCTCATAGGTTAGAACCTAATATTAACTACAGAAGGAGGAGAGGGGGGAGGAGTAAAAATGGGGGTTTCACCTCCCCCGGACATTTTGTGTTGGCAAGTTCCTTTTGTTAGCCCAATCAAATTTGATTGATTAAGAAAAAACCTATAGACACGAAATTTTCAATCTGTTTTTGTTGCTCAGAACACGCAATCGACCCCCATGTACCTAAAGAAGGTCATAACCATGCAAAAACATGATTTTTGAAGCTGTGAATCAACTTTTTATAAAAAAAATTAATTGAGTCACAATATTACCGTCCGCATAGCCCAGCTCATTCAACCGGACTTAATATTCCCTAATCTGCGGACCGATTTTTTTCAATTAAATGGTACACAATATTGCTTGCTTACTAATATACATGCAAATGTTTGAAGTGTCTTTCTCTTCTGATCTCTCTTTAGATATAAATACTTGTTTGCTGACATACACTAAACATTCTCATTGGAAGGGTAATATTGTCGATATTCACAATTTGTTTTATTTCAAAATGGTATTACAGCAATTCACCGGTAGCATACATCATAATCACTAATATTAATGGTAGTATCTGACTCAGCTTAAGTGTATGAACATAAAGGTTAATTATTTTAAGAAACAAGTACATGAAAAGGTCTTAAAACATACTTTCTTTGAACGGAAAGCCCTATAAAAGACAAAAATTGTCCGCTCTAGCGAACTGCAGTTTACTAAAACGAACTCTTTATATTATATGGTTTAACAAATATTTTATTCGTCTACCAAGTATCTAGTCAGCCATTGATTGTATTCAGAGGTATTGCAATTTACAATCAACACTTGATGTATAGTTTTTAAGATTTTCAGTATTTAATTTTGTTACCCCTTTCTGCCACATTTTCTTTGATTCGAAAAGTTCTATAGAAATTTGAAAAAAGGTGTGACTATTCTATATTCTATTTTAATATATACTTCATTAAATATATACTTACCCTTTTCAGCCACATTTTCTTTGATTAGAAGGTGTGACTATTCTATATTCTATTTTAATATATACTTCATTAAATATATACTTACCCTTTTCAGCCACATTTTCTTTGATTAGAAGGTGTGACTATTTTATATTCTATTTTAATATATACTTCATTTTCAGTTTAATAAAGGATTAATATATGTATATTAGTTTGCATGTAGCCTCATAGATATCTATGTAAGTGAAGTTGAAAATAAATACTTATTTTTCATATTTTATAGTACTTTGAGCGACAGTTATAGCTACCTTGTTATATCGTACATTTATATAAGTAAGTTATATAAATATTACAAGATTTTTATTAAATTTTTTATTTAATAATAATAAGAGATTGTTTACCTTCATTAGCGTTTCTTTGCAATCATGTTAAAATTTTAAATCCCCAACTATACTACATAATGTATCGTTGCAACGAAAGCTGATCGGCATAGACGACACTTTTCCGGTACATGTATGTACTGGGTGTTGCACGTGATTTGCCTATATTTCGAAATTTCTTTCTTTTGAATCTTAGAATACTTGTTTACAACTTTAACAAAAAATAACTTGGAAGTATTATTATCCTATAATATAAATAGATTCTTAGTTATATGAAGATTGTTATAGCCCATCATTTTAGCCCAACTCAGGCTCATGACTTTCTCTCATCAGAATATTAAGATATACTAGTCAGGATATGTTCTATTGGTAGAAAATAGTTAGGAGTATTCCACGGAAGAATGAGGATATGTCCTAGAAAAAAGTTAAGGATATCCCAAGAAAGATTTAGGATATGTCCTAGAGAATAATAATGATATTCATATAAAAAGTCAGGATATGTTCTGTAGGTCGAAAATAGGTAAGGATATTCTGAGAAAGAATAAGCATATGTCTAAGGAAATAGTTAAGGATATCCCAAGAAAGATTTAGGATATGTCCTGGAGAATATTTAAAGATATTAATATAAAGAGTCAGGATATGTTCTATAGGTTGAAAATAGGTAAGGATATTCGTAGAAAGAATGAGGATATGTTCTGAAGGTAGAAAATAGGTAAGGATTTTCTGAGAAAGACTAAGGATATGTTCTGAAGGTAGAAAATAGGTAAATATTTTCTGAGAAAGAATGAGGATATGTCCTAGAGAATAGTTATGGATATTCATATAAAGAACCAGAATATGTTCTATAGGTTGAAAATAGGTAAGGATATTCGTAGAAAGAATGAGGATATGACTTATAATTTATGATAGCTAATTAGACTCTAAATTACAAATATTCATCAGGCTAGTGATACACAAATCAACAGGGTAGTGCATTTAACTCATTCCACTAACATATTGGATATTTAAACGGACTGCATGGAAAATGCTCTACCCGGATATCTGGCCCCGGACATTCAAATTTATAGCCATTTCATATAGGTTCTGAGGTGTATTTTAGTTTGGCCGAAGGAATTATTCATATTTGCTTAAGATATCCTGCATTTGATAGCCTCTTGGTTATATTGAGCTATTCTTATTGAGTGCTAATAGTTGTAAAATATGTTGTATGATGTTACGTATTTCATTTCTTTGGTTGTAAAAGAATTTATATAGAATTTGAAACTCACCAAAATAATTAAGTAAAGTATAGGTTCATTTATTAATGATCAACGTAGTTCAATTAACACCATCCTTGAATATTCAACAAAATTCACTAATTGGTATCTTCATTGTCATTTATTATTAACTTATCGGCATTTTTTTACTATGCTATGTGTGGGATGGCTCTAAGCAACGAGGCCAAATATCAAAATATTGCCTAGAAACACCACGGTGTTTGCTTATAAAATTCTAAAAGTAGTCAGAACTTTTTTGACCGATAATACAACAGGGTTGCAAAATAACCTTGAGATGACTTTATTGTGGGACCATCGAAGATTGAGAGAAAGTTATGGTGGGGCCATGGAAAAAAGGGACACCTCCAATTATTTAATATCCTACAATAATTTCATTTCAGAACATTCAGTTACAAATATCAGTTAAGTCATGCAATAATTATATTGAATAAAAATATTCACAGTGTAATGGAGTAAACAATATTGTATTGTATCATATTTGTACACAATATAGATACTATGATTCTGTTGCATAGAGTTTACTGTTATTTATCAATGCGGAAATTGTGAGTTTGCAAGAAACTTTTCATTGTGTTGTAGGAGCCCTACGATGGCTCATTATTTTTTGTATAATATCACCAACGTTTATTTGAGTACACTCAATATAAAATGGCTGGCAAATTTAGGTTTTTTCTTTAAAGATAATGTAGCAAGTGATTATATTATGTACATGGCCATTAACTTTTAGTAATTTCATAGGAGTGATTATAATAAGAATCAAATAATTCAAGAGGGAGTTTAACAATTTATCAGATTGTGGAAAAACATGTATTAACATGTATTATTAAAAACATGTATTGTGTACTAACTGAATGGTTTCCGTTTATTAATGTTGAAATAAAAAATAAAAGAATTGGATTCACCCTATTTGATTCTTCTCATTTGATTCATCAAATGTTCAAATGCTATTATATCCAACGACGAAACAATGAATGTTGAATTAATTCAATAAAAAAAGCGTTTGGTAATTTATAACGCGTAGTAAAAACTACTTTCCAGTCCAGCGCAATAAAATATTGGAGTGACATCAAAGTCGAGGTACAATGCCTAAATATTACTATACTATATTTTCAATATAACAACAACTATATAATCATACATATATAGCTGGCAATGGAAATAGTTTCATTATAACTTTTATTTCATATCTACAATTCCATGTCTATAAAAATTTGTTACAGGCATCGTGGAAACTATTATTTCCAATTATGAGCTAAAATACATAGGCTCATAATTATGAGCTAAAATACTGCGTATCGAGTGTCAAATGCTCCTCCGATGGAATTTACTGATTATTATTTTGAAAAAAAAATTGCAAATGACTCAGAAAAAACAACTCATGTTCCTAATGACATAAAAGTGAACAATAATATGGCATATTATTATTGATATCAAATTTGACAATATATGATTTGAGATTGGTATTGTAAATTTAATTGGTACATCTAAATTAAATAGTTCAGTGATGTTACTAGAGTATAATTAAATTTATGTAATTATTTAGCATTCATCCGCAAAATGTGTAACTAATAATTAAAGTATGAATAATTGGAAATATATATAATTTAGTAAGAGACTTTTTTTGCCTTAGATTAGGTTACGATTGGCAAACACTTTCTTCCGATTGTAGAATCTTTTAGAAATGTTTAACCAAAACTTAGCATCTGAGTTGACTTCTTTCAGATTGATTTATCTTCACTCTGAAGGAGGAATGAGAAGAAAGAGGAATGCAATTCAGAGGACTTTGTTCACACAAGAATTAGAGTCTGCAATACATTTCAAAACTTTCAAATGCGTTTTGGACAATCGTTGGCATTCTGGGGATTTCAATTATTCTATTTATCGTGTTAAATAAATGAACTTACTATCGTTGGTTATATAATCATAAATAAACATTTAATTGAAATTGGTTAAATCAGAAATCCTCTATGATGAACTAGAAATAGTTCAATGGATAGCTTAATTCATTATATAGGATTCAAGAGATTCATTTTATGGCATAGTACACAAAATATTTTCTTTCTATTATACATATAAATTCACTATTAATGGTATTCATTTCCCGAGACTCAAAAATTATGGATGGTTCACAATACGAAGTTTCATTATAGTTGAGTTTTACTAATAATTGAACTACCCTTGACTCTTACACCGTAGACTTTTTCCCTCTCGAGAGTGGAACTTCTCAACATGTTTTTTTTTGGTTGTTTTGGATGGTAGCAAATGTTTGGAGAAAGTAGACATTCTAATGACTTCTCAATTTATACTTCTCACTATATAGAGTTTTGTAGAAACCTCCTGGCCATTTTTTGTGACAAACAAAACTAAATTTGTTCACCATACAGGGGATTTCATTACTCAGGTCATGATGTAATGATAGATATTCACTATATAGAGAAGTTGTAATATATGATTATTATCTACATATATAATGTTTGCATATTATAAGAATTCACCTACAAAATCTATTTAAACCTTATTTCATTTAATTTCATATTGTAATGCTGGAAAATAATGCTCTTGTAAAAATTAAACTGTCATTTTATTCCTGATTATGTGTCTTATGACACTGCATCAATCTATTAAATTCTAGAAACATAACTAAAGAATTACCTTTGATTCCGTAGCTCTAAAATTTAGTCAATATTTTTTTTTATAAAAGTATTTTCTTATAAATGTACACCCATAGTTAGGCTGTTTACAATGCTTTTGCACGTAAGAAGGCACTAGATACTTAGTCTTTTTTTCAGGATTGATTTTACACCAAACTTCATTTGGTAACATACTACCAAGGTATTGATTATTAATTCCTTGAGGATTTAACATCAGCACACTAACTAAAAATTAGTAAATTAGATGTATAACAAATATTCCACTAACAATTATATAACAGCATATAGAAACTAGATGACGGGCACTCATAGAGGGCATACCTTCCCCGCCACTTATAAATGGCCTTGGCCTTTAACCTGGTCACACCCAAAATCAAATAAACTAGTCCCAGATTAATGAACTTCGTCCCACTAAATTTCAGGCAATTTATTTGAACACTTTTAATAATTGAGTAATAAATGACATTGACCTACGATCATTAACACGATCGCTCCCAAAATATGATCAACTGGTTCCTGGATATTGACCAAGAATACATTTTCAGTTATAACAGAAGCAAGAGGACAAGTAAATAAATGTAGCCTAGAATATAACCTTCCGCTATATGCGAGGGTAACTAATATTTTATGGGGACCTTAAATCAGAACAGTTGCATTTATGATTAGAATTAACGCTTAATAAAATATATGTTTTTTTAATATGTACTATCGTTCATATGGTAAATTCTTGAAATGAAAAAGAATACAATCTCTAAGATCTGAAAACCAAAAATATCTTCACGTTATTCAACATAAGGTCATTCATACAAAAATCCTATCATGGTGAAATATATTCGAGAGTGTAAATCATTTTTTGTCAGACTCTCCCTTTCTACTGAGCTTGGATATAATTTCTCCACTCACTTCATTTCTGAAACATTGAAAATGCAATTCTTCAACTTCTTTTGAGTCTATTATATTTGTTTCTGTTTTTTACTTACACATCATTCAATATTTAAAAGGTTTGATGAATTTGAATGTTCTCACAATATTTAAATTGATTATAATCACTCCTATTTGAATTTTGACATGGACAAGAATTATCTATGTTAAGTATTAATATAATTCACGTAGCCTTCGAAATAATTCAATGAAACATTTTGTATATTCGAATTGTTATAATAAAGTTTTATTCAAAAATAAAAGAGATAAAGTGTTCGTAACAATAAAATTCATGCAGTATTGTAAATCAGAACTAGAATACTTTATCTTTGTCATTAACATTCTGTATGCCTTACTGTATGGATTCAGCTTCATAGAGTATGAATTTATATAATTTGTATGGCGAAATACTCAACTAAAAAAATAAAATGTATTCAATTTATAAAAGATGGCAGAGATTTGCTTATTATTTGCTGTTCACTCTTTCGAATCCATTAAAGTGGCTGATATTCTACATCTACATTTTCCATGATAGTCATTAATACATTTTTGATGTCTGTAAGGAAAAAACATTTCAGTTAATGTATGGGAATACTATATGCATAATTATGCGTATTAAGTACACCTATTCTACATCCTTCCGATCAATCATAATAGTAATTATAATATTACTCTCTTAAGTAAAATACTCCCACTGTGGACTTCTCCATATCCAAAATGTCAGGTTGGAAATCGAATATCTCGTGTCGTGTTCAGATAGCCTGACTGATCTCTGGAAACAGCTAGAATATGTAGTTATATATTATCGGATAAAAGACGGGTCTCACAGTTACTTATATCGTGCCCTTTTATAAATGTAGAAATTATAGTTTTATACTATTTAATGCTTTTATATATTTATTGAAATTTCCAGACATCGTCTAACTATTTCTAAATATATTTCCTGACGGTTTCTCACATTTTTTATATTGCATCTTAAATCAAATATTTGAAAGGTACTTTCTTTTAGCTACATGTTGTTACGACTTTTGTAATGCTGATTTGAATCTTTATTAAATTTGTAAAATATTGCCTGACAGTTTCTCCAATTGAATAACCTGACAGTTTCTAAGTTTGTCTCAGCCTCACATTTTACCCAGCTGACGCTACTGATAGTCTTTATAAAAGTTGAAATAAATGTAACATATTTAATATCATTTTCATCAAAGAAGAGAAAGAGTAATAAAGACACAGACCATTTTCAAATTTATTTTCACAAGAATAAACCTTACTATAGTAGCAAGAAAATTAATTAATTTAGTAGGGGTTTAACATCTGCTTCGGAACCAAAGGCCATATCGCTGACGTCAAAAGGAAATTGAATACAAGGGACTGGAAGAAGCAGTCAGAAAGAAAAGAGGCTCCATGAACAAAGTCACTTACCACCGTCGGTGACGATGCTCATGGATGCAGAAAAGCTACTCCGTGAATGCATTCACTTACCAAGGAATGTGACGAAACACGACACAAGCAACGGTGGCTGCACTCAGGGATGGAAGAGGAAAATGAAGAGGTGATAGTAAATGAAGCCTACGAGTCTACCTAACACATAAATCTAAGACCTCGTAGTTGAAGAGCATAACCCTAGCGCTATCCTCTAAAACTGCAAGTAGCGTTAAAAAAATAATAAACATGGTAAAAATGAAAAGAGACAATCCATAATCCAAATTACAACAGTTCAGGGGCCAAGGGACGCCAACACCCTTTTCTTCCATTCACCACAGACAGCTTCAGGATAGAGCCCCGGGGAACGCAAGAAAATTAACAGAAACATCAAATGAGGTATCACCTGTGTAGGGCCAGAGCACCTAGATTATATTTTTAATGGTTCGTAATTAATGAACATAAATTTGAAATAAAACTAGACTTGAGAGATTGAAGTAATTGCAGAAGGCTAGAAGTAGATCACCCACGGGTTCGAGTCGAATATGGGATATGAGTCTGCAAGATCAACTTAGTTCTAAGTACCGTTGTAGAGATGATGTGTTCTTTTTCCTGCCACTTCAAAACTGTAAACTGATTTCTTAACTTGATACTCCACTTAACTAAGATAACTACAGAAATTAAAATTTGTCAAATAATTATTTATAGTGTTTACACTTAAAGATAGTTGCAAAGGACTTAAATGAGTTTCCAGACTTTCATAGGTTGACTCCATTAATTTATCATTCATCAACGATATCAATGAGCAATAATTGTCCTGTAATTATCAGATTGGAGAAGCTCAATGGAACCATACACAATATTCTATGCTTTAGCCAAAAAATTAAATAGGAACACCTGGTCAGGATCATAACAGATCAATGGTTGAGGAAAATAAAATAAAATATAATAACAGTATATTATTAAGTTGTTGTGCATTGAATTGATTCAATACTACTTTATTAAAGAAATAATACTATTAATCGCAATGTCTTCATTTTTTATTAAGCTGGAAAACAGAGAAGTACTTGCTGTTCTGCTTTATCCAGACAACCAAGTAAACATTCAAAAATCATTACCTGATGGTTTCTGGATATCTGTCGGCCAATGTCTTGCACCTACTGGCCTGACAGATCTAGAGAAATAGCCAAGCTATGTTATGCATATAAACAACAAACTCGGAAATTGTCAGTCAGAGTTTTGTAAATCAGGGTGAGTTATCCGGACGTAATATTGACAAAAAAAAGTAAACAAACAATAAAATTCAAATAGCTTTTAAATTAGGCACTTTTAACTTGATTAGGCAGTCCAATTATATGAATTGAACCATTCTAAACTCGTGGAGCAAGTCAAATAACTATTTGGAAATGCGTGAAACGAAATAATTGCAAAAATCTCATCGGCTGGGTGTTAGAAACTGTTTATCCTATTCTCTTTTTTGTCATGTATAGAAAATGAGGTGGTATGTGGCAATAATATTTAAATAAAATTTCAAATCTGCTCTGTATGATAGTATCCCGCTATGTCATGATTGACAGTATCTGATTAGTATCGTTAGGGTTAACACACTTATGTATAAGTTAAACAAGAAGTTAGTTATCTAATTATGGAAAATACTTCGGAAGTGATTACGAAATTGAAAATAATAGTGACACAGGTTAGTACCTAGAATTAGTTTTAATATATGACTTATAGGAAGGGTCACACAGTTAAAGTGCAGCCATTTAAACTTAAGAAACTTTTCTGAAGAATTATTCTGCTAAACAGATTTTTTAATTTTACATTGTAAAAGAAGCGCAATGCATAGTTTACCATTTTGGTGAATTGCGGCCTCTTCAATTTTAATTTAAAAGATAAGGTTGTTAGAAGGATTAGGTTAGCTATTATATCAAAAGAAAGGAATGCAACCTAATTAATAAACTTGATGAATTTTCCTAAAGGAGATATTAATACACTCCAATGTAGGTATATCGGGGGGCGTGCCGCCCCCCGAAC
>CANNZV010005568.1:23-25784 GCA_947561585.1 Caprella mutica
ATTATCATTAAAATTATTATTTTAATTTTGAAATACCTCTTATATGATACAAATAGAATATGTATAATAATGGATTCACTCTTTCACCCTTGTTGAAGATTTATATCCCAGAGAGCAAGAATTTTTTTAGTAGACAGTTCCTAAGGTGTTCCTTTGAACATTCACATGAGTTTATGCAAGTATAGTGTCATTTTCATTATGAGGATGATTGGCATAGAAATTCTGTTATTTGATAACAAAGGAAAATATTATGATAGGAAATAGTCGTAAACAGCTACTATAGAATTTCTTTATTTGCTATAAGGTACATGAAAGAAATATTACGAATATTCAAAATTCCAATGGAATGAAGCAGTGAAAAAATTTATTGAGAAGTAAAAAAGAACATAATACACATTAATAAAATTAAAAGTAGGTATTACATGTATACTCATTCAAACCCTTTTATAAATTCCTGCTTATTGCAGGACCTTTTCGGGCAAGTTCGGATACTATTGGTAATATTAAAAATAAAGCTAGGATAAATAAATTTTAAATGGAAAAGGGTGAATGAAAATAGAAGGCTATAATTAATAAATGTTAAATGGATAATGAGTAAATGAATATGAAAATATAAGGCTATTATAGATACATGTTAGATGGATAAACGGTAAATGAATATGAGAAAACAAGGCTAGGATATATAAATGCTAAATGGATAAAGGATAGATGGAACACAAAGATGATTATTAATATATATATACATGCGGATGTTGGTACAATTTTATAATTAATATGTTCGCCTATATGAAAAATTACAAAAAAACTACATTCCAGTAATCGCAAAAACATATCTAAAAACGTATTTTAGAGGCTATGATGTTTCAACAAATTGGTCAATCAGATAACTACATATTCAATGATCGTTTGAATATCGCAATTGATGGAGAGTTTTTTATTTGAGGTGGCAATGCACCAGCAACTTTAGATAACTTACTCGAAGATGTACTCAAATGAATATTGAACTTCAGCCTGCTATCCAGATCCACTCCCAGAAATTTCGAACTGCAACAAAATTCAATCCTTGCTTCATTAATAAAGATGTTAGATTGAACAAGATTCAATGAAAGGACATTTGAAAATAGGAGTAAATTGGTTTTTACGGCATTTTAGGTTAGTCTATTTACAAAAATCCACGAAGACAATTTTTTAAGATTAACATTTAGGGAATTTGTAAAACTCCTCAGAAAAGGATGACCCAACACGCTGCCTGCGTACCGACAGGTAAGAAACGAACTGTTTGTGGGCCAAACCACGTACACCATATAGTTTCAATTTATCAAGCAAAATATTATGGTTCACTGTTTCAAATGGCCTGCTGAAATCTATGAAAACGCTCACAGCATGCTTTTTGTTATCTATGCAGTCATACAAATAATCAGTATAATTCAACAACGAATCTACTGTTGATATACAATTCCTAAAGCCGTATTTATCAGGAGTTATAATGTTGAATTTAACAAAGAAATCCATCAGTCTCACTGCTACACTCTTTTCCATTATTTTGCTTAATAGAGGTAACAGAGAAATTGGGCGATAGTTCCCGACATCAGTCACTTCACCTTTTTTATGAATAGGTACTACAATAGCAGATTTGAAGATATCGGGAAACACGCCATTCTTCAATGACATAATGATAATTTTCGAAAAGTGAGCACCAACCATCCCACTAACTGACTTCGAAACGCTAGTAGAAATTGTATCAATACTATTTTTATTTTTTATATTTAAAGACTTTATGATCAATCCACAATCGCAACGAGTCAGAGGACTTAAGAAGATGGAAGATTGTATGTTACAATTGACATAATGAAGAGGAGATTCGTTAATAACTGGAATAGATCTATTAATATTTGCAGATATACTAGAAAAATATGAGTTAAATAATCGAGAGATGTCATCAGATTGTATGATTTCAACTCCATCCTAAATAATACTCTTCACTGGACAATTTTTTGCTATCAGAGATAATCTTTGTAATCGCCTTCCAAGTTCTTCCAACATCACTACTGAATCTATCAAAAACATTACAGTAGTGCTCCTTATTTGCTTTTTTGAATAATACGTTCACTCTATTCCTAATAATTTCATTTTCTGACTCGCTGATAAGTCCCAATTTGAACCGCTTAAATGCAATAGACTTTCCCTTAATTCTATTTAGAATAGAGGGTGTGTGGTCTTGAGAAACGCTTTCTTCCAATATATTCAATTTCCAAGGGGAAACAAGAACAATACACTTCATTTAAATGCCTCAAGTAATTTACAAAAACAACATCAACGTCATCAGATAAAAACAAAGAATCCCAATCTTCTCGCTCCACCCGCCTAAAGAAGTGCTCCATATTACTATCATTGACTAAACGAAAACTTATTTTTATTTTATCATCAGAACACACTCTACTATTCGCAAGGAACGAAATGAAAGTTGGACACTGATCAGTTCCGTCATACAAAATGATACCTGACTTCACAATCTCTGTGGAGCATGCAGTGATCCATATATGATCTAATAGGGAAGGAAGTTGATCTAACAATGCGGGAAGAAAGCGAGTGTGCTCTGTTAATATAGGTAAAAGATGAAACTAATGCATTACCGTGGAAAACTCAGTAACATTCACGCTATAGAGATCGAGCAAATTAATATTAAAATCCTCCATGATACAAATATTCATATTCGAGGGTAAACCATTCACCATATCACTCAACTGTGCAATAAATGCATGGATAGTTCTCTAAATCTCCATGTATTACAATGCTTACATTTGTTTTAGTATTATTCTTAATTTTATAAATATCAATTGATATCATGAACAAAAATTAACCAATCAATTGAACTAATGTTACTGACGGAATATTGTGTAATATTAACAATGTAATCTAATTGACTGAAAATGTATTTTCGAATGCAGATCTATCCCAGCTAACAATATCCTCTCTGTCCCGCGTGGGACAGATGGGGACATTGACTGCTGGCAAGGGACAGAGAGGGACTGGGGATTTCAGACGTCTCAAGACGTCTGAATCCCACGTTTTTCCAACGTCTGAAATCCCACTCACGTCCCACGTCTTGCACAAGTGGGATGTCCCACGGGGGATATCCCACGTCCATCCCACGCAGGATGTCCCTCGTCTGTCCCACGTCTTAAGTCCCACTCACATCCCACGTCTGTCCCAAGCGGCATGTCCCTCTCTGTCCCACGTGGGCTGTCACTCTCTGACCCACGCAGGATGTCCCTCTCTGTCCCACGCGCGATGTCCCACGCGGGATGTCCCTCTCTGTCCCACGTGGGATGTCCCTCTCGGTCTCTCGTCTGTTTTACACGGGAAAAAGTACGCGGGATGTCCCTCTCTGTCCCGCGTCTGTCCCACGCAGCATGTCCCTCTCTGTCCCACACGGGATGTCCCTTTCTGTCCCACATCTGTCCCACGTGGGTTGTCCCTCTCTGTCTCACGCGGGATGTCCCTCTCTATCTCACGCAGGATGTCCCTCTCTGTCCCACGTCTGTCCCGGTGCACGGACAACTTGTACCTGGACAACTCGTACCTGGACAACTCGTACCCGGACAACTGGTATACAGGACAACTCGTACCCGGACAACTGGTACCCGATTTCCATAATTTCGTGTTAAATGTACCTAAATAGGTTGGTTAATTTAATTTAATTTACATTGTTGGTACTAATATATTTTTCATGTATTATGTTTCAATATATATCATGAAATGGAAGACTCTTGAAGTGAGATCATACGAATTTTGTAAGGTAGTCTGTATTTTAGTCTCTATAAAAGTTTTAATTTTATCTTTAGCTGTGCTAGGTTACTTAATATTTAACTTTGCTAACTTAAGTATATTAAAAGAGGTTAATTTAATTAAATTAGCACTGTTGGTTCTAATATATTTTTCGCGTATTATGTTTGAAAATATATATCATGAAATGGAAGACTCTTGAAGTGAGATCATACGAATTTTCTAATGTAGTCTATATTGTAGTCTCATTTGAATTGTCAGTTTATGTATGTTTCATTGCAATAAAAAAATTGGTTATTTTATTATGCCTTTAATTTTTATTATAATTATGTACATTTAACTAAATTTTGAAAATCGGACTTGTATTTTATTCAGTTATTATAATTAGGTACATTTAACACGAAATTATGGAAATCGGGTACCAGTTGTCCGGGTACGAGTTGTCCTGTACACCAGTGTTGTCCTGTATACCAGTTGTCCGGGTACCAGTTGTCCTAGAGCCGTCTGTCCTACGCGGGATGTCCCTCTCTGTCCCTCGTCTGTTTTACGCTGGAAAAAGTACACGAGAAAATGTTATATATTGAGTCGTGGTGCGAATCTTAATTGTAAAAATATCGATACACGTTGCAGCAAGTTCATTCTCGAGTTTTATTTACGTATCATAACTAGGTAGGTATTGATAAACACCAGTAGGTATACGTAACTAGGTAGCTGTTGATAAACAGATGTAGGTATATAGGTAGGCATTGATGAATAATACTAGTAGGTAAGTTGGTTGGGATTGATGAATACTACCTAGTCGGTAACTAGGTAGGTATTGATAAACACTGGTAGGTATCTAAGTAGGTATTGACAAACATTTATAGGTAGCTATGTAAGCATTGATAAACACTAGTAGATAACTAGGTAGGTATTGACAAACAGTTGTAGGTAACTAGGTAGGTATTGATGAACACTAGTAGGTAACTAGGTAGGTATTGATCAACATTTAGTAGGTAACTAGGTAGGTATTGATATACACTGGTAGGTATTGACAAACAGTTGTAGGTAACTAGGTTAGAATTGATAAACACTAGTAGATAACTAGGTAGGTATTGACAAACAGTTTTAGGTAAGTAGGTATTATTGATGAACACTAGTAGGTAACTAGGTTGGTTTTGATGAACACTTGTAGGTAACTAGGTAGGTATTAATGAATACTAGTAGATAACTATTACCTATGTTGGTATTTATAAACTGATCTAAGCAATTCGGTAGGCATTGATAAACACAAGAAGGTAACTAGTTATGTATTGATAAGCAGTTGTAGGTAACTAGGTAGGCATTGATAAACATCAGTAAGTAACTAGTTAGTTATTGACAAACAGTTGTATGTAACTAAATAGGTACTGATAAATACTACGTTATAGGTAACTAGGTAAGTAGTGATAACCACCAGTAGGTACTAGGTTGGTATTGATGGACAGATGTAGGTTACAAGGTAGTTATTGATAAAAACTAGTTGGTAACTAGATAGGTAGTGATAACCACCGGTAGGTAACTATAGGTAAGATTAATTAACAGTTATAGGTAATTAGGTAGTTAATAACATTAATTAACATTATTAATACAAATATTAATAAATAACTTTATACATATTTTTAGCATTTACATTAAAAAAAAAAAGATACCAAAATCTAGAATATTAAATTATATTTATTTAAAATGACTTTAAGAAGCACGCAAGTTAACAATTTGCATAAAGATCATTCCAATACTACTTTTACCATGTCCAAGATGGCTCAGTGGTAGCGTCGCCGACTTCAATAGTACATCACATTACAGTCCTAAGATCGAGTCCCGAGAAAACCACTACATTTCTTTCTCCATTTCTTCCCATTTCCTTTGTATATAACAATATGTAATATGTGTGATGTTAAAATAATTGATATACCGCCAAATGTACATGTACACTATATGCAAGAAAGTAAGAAATTGCAATAATGATTAAGAGTATGATCATTTTTATTTCTTATACATATTTATACACCCTAACTAACCGAAGTAGTTTGAGCACAAGGGAAATATGTCCCACTTGCAGAGGGGGTCATCCACACACTGCCCCACGTCTTGCAGAGGGGGACATCCGCACTCTGTCCCACGTCTTGCAAAGGGGGACATCCGCACTCTGTCCCACGTCTTGCAGAGGGGGACATCTAAACTCTGTCCCACGTCTTGAATCCCTCTATAGCGAGGGACATCCACACTCTGTCCCACGTGGGTCAAAAGTTTTAAATCCCTCTTCCCTCTATAGCGAGGGACATTTGTACTCTGTCCCACGTCTTGAAAACGGAGTGGGGTAAGACGTGGGACATTTGGATGTCCCCCTCTGTCCGAGAGGGACAAGACGTGGGATCAGACGTCCTGCAGAGGGGGACCCCTGTACAAACGAAGAGAGTTAGACGTCATCAAGACGTCTGATTTTCCCCGCCCCACGTCTTATATCCCACAATAGCGAAAGGTATCAGACGTCTTAAGACGTGGGACAAACAGCGTTTGGTTAGCTGGGTTGTTTAGTTTTTGATATAAAAATCGGTTCTATTTTTCATATGCTAATTAAAGCATATCACTTTAATAAATTAGAGCGAAGTCCCTACTTTTAATTGTAGCTATATTATTAATCTCTTTTTGCAGCAATGAATTCATATTAGAAAATGTAATTAGTGCTCTGTTAATGTCACAGGTTGTTTTTTAGATTAATTAACAATGTCAGAGAATGTATTATGCTCTATCATAATAGCTATCACTCGTTTACTGTAATCATTGTAAAATAAAACAGTCAATGATTTCAAACAGGGATCTTGCAAATTATATTGTATCATTATTCATTGGTAAAAATAAATTCATCATTATATATAGGTAAGAATTTATTCATCATTTTTTATTGATAAGAAACAATTTATTATTATTTATTTATAACATATTCCAATATCTCCCTGTAATATTTTCTAAATAGGCAGATGCTCCGTAATAACTATTATAGGAACAATCATATGAATTGGCTACTTTGGAAAAAAATGAAGAAGCAATTTTATCAACTAGGATAAATTTAAAGTTAAGGAATTATTTCACATTTACGATCATATCAAAACTATTTAGCAATGATAATATAACGAAAATTGTACAGTTCATACAATAGGTCAAAAGTTTTCAAAACGTATGATAGCTTGAAATTAACCCTATCAGAGAGGGGAGGGATGTGGGGCCATAGATGATTAAGAGGGGGCTTTTAGAAAGTATACCGATTCAACTGCGTTCGTTCTATATATTTGAACAAATACGAATAAAAACTCTTATAATTATCATTTAACTTCTATTCTATTTGTTATACGGGATACTAATCGAAATATAAGTTAAAGCTTATTATATATAAATTTTCACCTGATCGAATAACATAGCTGTGCACGAATCACGGAACTTATCGTAAAATGGGCCACGTTATCCCTTAAATTTGCAACTCTTCATAAGTACTTCAAAGATGGAAAACAGTTAAAATTTCTTAAAGACTAATTTTCTGAATAATTTTTTTCTAATAACCTCATCAGAATTTTAATATTGATGTGTATTGTAGTTACTAAGAAATAATCACTCCATTTTTTTGCACAAAATAATCTCTCTTGCCTATGAATACGAACTGTAATACCATTGATACATGTCTCGCAATGAGTTCAGCTTTAATTGAAACTGAGTGAAAAATATGTTCAACTTCTGAAGATAATAATAACCTGTACATCATCTCTTGTAGTTATTATTACCCGAATATTATAGTGTCCCATATACACAGTAAAGGGAAACACATATTTGCACACATGGAAAAATGTATCTTTATGTATGTAATAGGTTCAAGTACAGCTTTTTTTCGGTCCATAAATTCATAATGACCCTACTAACATAACTCTCCAAAATAATTCGCTAACCTAACCAAGTTGATGCCATGTTATGCCAGAATCAGTTCTCACTGATTTAAAATCTTTTTAAAATCTTAATAAATAGACTTTCCATTATCTTTTTTTATAATAACCTTTCTTTAATATTTATGCATTTTTATCCAAATGCCATAAACTAATTTTCCATTTTAAATAAAAGTAACAAGCTAGATATGAAACGAACAACTCTTTGCCACTCTATATAATTCTTGTAGTGCGCAATCATCCTGGCGCATCTCACTAAGGCTTTTCACCCTTTTCACCCTTAACTTTCACCCTTATGTATTAAATCAGATTCATGCTTCTGATGTCTGGAGAGAGCTCATATATGCTCCTAATATAATTGAATAAATACTCATAATATGAGCAATTAGTTATCATTTATCAGCTTTGTTTTTGTCTAATTGTAATAATTATGTGACATTGGAATTATGTGTTTAAGTTTTTTCTCATTTTTCTAGGAGGACTGGTTCGACAGCACTAATGTCTGAGTTACTTTTGTTAATTTCAAAACAATATATTTTGTTTTGAAATCTGCATAAACAATTAAACATGTCATAAAAATAAAAATAATTCGAAAATTATAAATATCTTTTTGGGTCACTTCATCATTACAAAACCTGTACATATAGCATTTATAAATTGTTATTATCTCCTTACTATATGCCAACCGGTAGCAGATACTATGCCAGCAAAAATATTTAGATTGATAAAGTCTTCCATTCATTTCGTCAACAAGGACCAAAGAATGGCTATATAAGTTTATAGGATGGATCTTCCTGATTCGACAACTTCCCACATCCATTACCAGGCAGTTCTAAAATATTCGAAAGACTCTTACTCCTTCAGTAAATGAAGAAATACATATGAATGAATTATAGCTGATTCCTATATTATAGGACATAAAGTTGTACTATTTTTTGTTTAGAAAATGAAAATACTAAAGGTATGATCTTAATAATTCCTATCACAACTATCTTTGACTTTAATAAACATGTAACAAACTTAAATAATATTTTGTGATCAAGATAATTTCACCAAGTAAACATGTCATATAACCCATATGGGATACATTTTGTAACCCGGGTAATTGGCAAGTAGCCCAAACGGGATACATTTTATTTGGCTAAACTATGAGTCTCGAACACAAACACCTGCGAATAAAAATGTCTTCTGAAAGGTATAATATTGAATGGTAACAATCATAAAGAAATTATTCATAAGTTTAAGACATAGCGCCCGCTAAAAGGATAATAGTTTGTAGAATAAACTAATATCAAAATGGACGCCACATTGTAAACTATACTGTTGGGAATCGTTCACAGAATTATTAACCAAGAATTTAATATTTTGAGGATACGAAAAAAATGATTGGAGTTTAACAAAGGGAATTAATAAAAATGTTTGAGAGAATATGTTGAATATCGAAGATAATTATGGAGTTTTTACCATATATTCGATGTATTTTATGAAACCTTAAACTAAGTAAATGATTCATGCAGCTAATTTTTGAATAACTTTTCTAGATAATTATCAAATTGACACTTTATGATTTGGTAGGAATAGAGCATATATATTTCCTACTCTTCATAAGCTTCAATAGAATTACAGTGTTATTATAAATAAATATATAGAATCTGAAGAGCAAGAGTTTTCTGATATTGACAGCATTTCCTCCTCTTCTCTACTCAGCCTTTTCTTTTTTAGTTTTAGGTAACCGTGCCGAAAGAGTGATTTTCACCATCATCGCGTGGAATTATTTGACTAATTTTTCATATGCTCAATTGCTCCTTTCTCAACTATACAATGTGTAATGATTATCGTATGTTTCCCGGTGCAGTTGTGTGATGATCAACGTATAATTGTAAATACATTGTGTAATGATTTTCATATGATTGCCCATACAATGTTTACATTGTGTAATACATAATTCATAAGTAACCTGAAACTATTTATAATTACAAATACTCTTTGGAAATTGCAAGCGATTGAAAATATACAATAATTACAACTATAGATTTCAATTGTTCATATCCCTTTTTCATCTTTGAACAATTTCAAAATAATAAACATGTGTATCTGAAAGGATTGTGAAAAATCTTCTCAAACTATCTATCGATTCTTCAATCTGCATGTTTGAAGGGATGAAGCCTATAACTTAGTTTCACAGTTTTCAAACTCTGAGGTATGCAAATTTTCTGACTGTTTCTTGTCCAGAAATTCTGTGGCCAAGAGACTGACCCGAACTTATTTTTTCTTCCTCCATATTTTGTATTTATTTTTCTTCTTTCTCGGTACAGCTGTCTGTTGCACCATGAGGTTTCATTACAGAAAATCATAAATAACTGTTCAGTATATAATATTTTCTCAGGGAATCATTTTTAGGTATGAGAAATAATAATAGTAAGTAAAAGAGGCTTGAAAGTAATGACTCAAAGATAATTTAATAATTAGAAAGGCTTCTTTAAAAAATGAAGCATTATATAATATAATGCTGACTAATATTATTTATAAATTAATATATAATATATAATCATTTTATAATAATCATGAAATACGTAGTTATCGATAAATGATTTTCGTATTAAATTAATTAAATTTTATATATTACACTAGGTTCCATCAGAAACTTCATTTCAAATTGTGAATGGAAGCAATGAAAATGCGTCAAATACGATTAAACATACATCACTATGAGAGGCAAAAAAGATTTTTTTTCATGATTATTTAAAAAATATTGTTCCATATCGTGTGAGGCACATCATCTGAGCTTCTACAATAGTTATCAAGAATTCCCCCCTCCCAATCCTCCCAGCCAGAAAATAGAACAACGTACGCTTGAGTACCATCTTGAAAAAGAGAATGTAAGTAACTATTTATCTGTACATATTAATTGATGTAAATGTAATGAAAATTTGGAATTGATGTACCCTAGTGTTAAATTAGATAGTATATAACTATATATATTTAATATTAGTCTAGATGTTCATTAGAATATTATGAACCTTATTTCCTGAAAAATATGGTTAGGAAGTATGATAAATGGGTACATAATTATTCGTTCTCGGCAAATAGCTGTAAATTATAGTAACAATTGCAAGCTTTTTCATTATAAAAAGTATTAGTATATCATTTTATTATTTAGGGATGTATCTAATATTTCACCAGATTATTGATAATAATTATTTTAAATTAAATTAATACATATATATAATTATATTTTAATTATTACTATGTTTTTATTGAAACGGATAGTACTATCATTCTAATTGTCTTTGAATTGTTCGCCATGTATAATTCATACACAATTTGTGGGTTTGCATTGATGCTTCAAATTTAAACAGAGAAAAAGATCAAGCTAAATTTCAATAAAATTTTCAAAGTGCTAAAATCTATCAGAAAAGTAAGTACAGGGATAATAATAAACATAAAAATGTGATCAGCAATTACGATGCAAATGATGAAATAATTTTTTGGGATGGCTTACCTCAGCATTCAAACTTTGACTAAATTTCGTTAATTTTCATATCTCAAATTTGAAATATTGTTGCCCGGAGTTTGCAAATTTTTAACATAATTTGTTATTCTCATTTACTTTGTTTCAATATTGACGTTTCAATAATTAATCAATAATGTTTGTACTGCCAACCGAGAGAAACGTTTATCATTATGTTACAGTCTTGTCTTGTTTCAGTTCTTTCAATAATATAACAGTGTTAGTTAATCGTGTGTTTTTCTACATGAGCATTTAACATTTAACATTTTTGTTCAAATTAGAACATTTTTTTTAAATTTGCAATAGTAACCAGTTCAGTTAAAAATTATATTATACTAAAAAAATGTAATCTTATATTTACTTGTTTTATTTCTAATTTTCAAAAAAAAAATTTTTTATTATAAATTATTTATCTTTCATTTTCAATCAGCGACGAATTGTCCGGGAACGAATTGACCAGGCGAGGAACTGTACATCGACGAATTGTCCTAGCACCAAAGTAATCTAGAACTCATGGAAAAAGTAATAATAACTTTAATTTTAAACCGATTTGGAAGCCGTATCTGCATGACTTATACATTTTCATATTATCACATACTAACGAACACAAACGAAGGTGATAAATGGTAAGATTGTCATATCATGAGAATTTATTCTGATATATTAAGGGTATATTAGAGCTCCCTCCAATCATGAGATGGAAGAGTGGTTTTGATTACATATGGGGGAATGTATCACTATAATCACTAATCAGTTAACTGTAACGTTTAGTGGTTTATTTAGTGAGTGGGAGGGAAGCTGAGTGAGAGGGACAAAATACCAATGATGAAAGGGTATGGACGAGTGAGGAAAGGAACACAGTTGTTCGTGGTGCCAACAAGCAGGAAGAGAGAGAAGGGACTGGTTAGCATCTATCTACCACCCAGAGGGGAAGAGAGGAGGATAGATAAGAGTGATGTGAGGGGTTCAACATGCACCAGCTTTTTGCGAAACGCATGTTTACGAGGACGCTCTTGGCTGGTGGAATGAGAGGCAGAGGAGGACCTGATGATGCTTAACGTCAGAAGAGTGGCAAGACACCCATATTTTGAGATGTTGAAAATATGGAGGACTGGGATTGCCAGAGACATGAGAGTGGTAATGACGGGAAGGGAAAGGAATATGAATGGGAGATATTCAATCAACTGGTCATCATAGTTAGATGAATGAAGAAAAAGAAACACTGAAGAAACTGATGAAGATTATTAAGATGAAAAAGAAGACACAATGAGGGAAATACAGAGAAGAGAAATTGAAGCTATATAGGAGGTGGTGAAGGTGAAGTACAGGGAGGGTGATAGTGAAGAACATTATAGTATGAATGACAGTGGAGATAAAGAGCGAAATGAGAAGGCTTTGGAGAATCATATGATAGAACAGAGAGAAATAGAAGAAGCGCAGGAGGGTGAATGGATAAGATATATGTAGACGGCGAATAAAGAAATCATGCACATTCATAATTTGCTTATTCCGTCAGCAATGTACATTTGTTTTTGAATGAAAATGAAAATACTTCTAAAACTAGCTACCATCAGTCTCAATAAAAATATTTCGAATTCCCAACAATTTATCATTTTTCAGCTCTCTTACGCCTAGTTTCTAATTTCGATTGTCTAAACTGTCTTCTAATGCCGTTTGATGACACATATACTGGATAATTTGATTAATTTTCTTTTCTTATCTTTTCATTATTGTTTCAACTAAATGGAGAATTATTTTAAAGTAGCTATAGTGTCATATTTTATATCAGAATTTTTCTCACTAAATGAAAGGAAACGTACCTAATTTACAATATTCTTTTCATTATAATAATTTTTTTTGATGTACCCTATCCGGCCCAAGTGATCATTTATGATCACTTGTCTTTTTAGGGGAACCGGGTGGTATGCCATATATGATCACTTCAATTCAACAATTTTTCATGAAAACTATGCAAAATAAGGAAAATTGCATATGAATGAAAGTGTCTTAGAAAATAATTTGTATATAAATTCATAATCAAAATTTCAATTTTCACTCCATTTCTTCATTGGCCCGGTAAAGGGTTAAACGTTAAAACTTCCTAATGACCCGTGACCTCAACTGTTAACTATATTTACAAATAATTTGAAAAAAACTGTTGAAATTCAACAAAATTAAAATTACATTTTAGAAGAAACAAATAAAATAAGATGTCTGACGTATGCTGTTTCATGCTCTATGTTTAGGTAATATTAAAAAAAATGGGAAAAAATATTAGTAATAAAATTGGAACCTATCATAGGTCACTCAACCTTTTCCTATTTCACTCCCTAAGTGAATTAGGAACGTGAACTTTCGATTGGTACCTATTGCACGTCTTTAAATGATAAAAGTGAAGGGAACTAGTGATCCTATAAACCCTGATAGCTAGAAAGAGATAATTAATCAATCGCATTTTATATATTATATTCATAGTCCGTATATATTGTACATTTTCATCAAAACCAAATACGTTTTCATTGAATTAAATCAAAGACATTAAATTTTTGGGCAAATACTCAAATGATATATCTTCTAACAGAAAATTTATTTTCAAAAGGAAATATTACACAAAACACTCATCATATTCTCAAGTTATTACATAAATTTGTATAGTATTCGTCATAATAATTATTGAAGAATCTAAAATTTATCTTCATATAATAGCTAATTGTATCAATTTTGTATCATTCTTTTCATTCCCAGATATAGATGTTCAAACCATGATACAATTATAACTTAAACAATTGATCCTAACTAACTTCAAAATAGAGCAAACCTTCCCTGATTCTGCTTCACCTCAAAACCTCAAAATTGAATCCGAGATTAAAACTTTTCAGATAAAGAAATAAACTGCGACCAATCCAAAGGAAAAATAATGAAATCCTAAAACCCAAACAATGGAAAGTTTTTGTTATGTGGATTAAAACTTGATTGTCTATGGTCACTGTTACCTGAAGAAGTTAATGGCCTACAGTTTTAAACTCTATTCTTTGTGGAAATAGAAGAAAGAGAAGGAAAAATATGAAGCATATAAAGGTTTTATAATATCAAATATTTGTTTTTTGAAAGATATGTAATCTTATACATAAATTTTCTTTAAGATTCTATTACTCTCTTATATGTGCAGTTCCACACCTTTCTTAACTTAATGAATATTTTTAATTGAGATGCTTTCCACTGCGTGATGTATTTTACAATGCATTTCTTTGTCATCACAAGGTTATCAAGAGACACTACATGACAAATCAGTCTCTTTGTGAAGGGAGCCCAAGAAGTTAGAAGTTCAGATGCTTCAGTGTAACACTGACACAGTGCATTTCTTTAACACTTCACCAGAATACAATATACTTCTACCCTGTAAACTATGGAGGAAATCCACTGATTACCTCCACTCATTTAAAAATATAGTTCATTCTAAATCGTGGTTTTGGTTATATGTATAAATTTCCTATCTTAACCTAATCATACCATAAACATAACCCAACCATGCTATTTTCCTATTATATTTTGCAATTAGCGTGTTTCGCACTTGGGGTATAAAGGCCGTCAATTAAATCGTATCTCTTCCGAATTCCCACGGAGAGAAATTCAGGGAAGTCGCTTTTCATGACAGCTATATAAAGACGATGTTAAAACAAACCGACTCCTCTTAATTTACCTTCAAGTATTAGTAATGAAATCATTTGAATTCAATAATAATTAGAATTAATTATAATAACAAATTTTTGCATCATAGTTACATAGATCGAGGTGTCGTATATAATTTTTATATTTGGAAGGTGTTGTATTTCATGACAGCCAACATTAAAATCACACAAAAACCCTTATTCTCCATTTGAGATATTCGTATTTCGCAACTGGGCCCGACGAACAGTACACGTATACCAATGGGCGCTGTAGCGGACTCGGCTTTTAGTTCAGTTAGGGATTTGAATTTTCAAATTTTATCTTTAACAACATTTCAAAGAAACGTTAATGAAGGTAAATAATCTCAGATTATTATTAAATGAAAATTTTAATGAAAATCATATAATATTTATATAAGTTATTTATGTAAATGTACAAAACAATACGGTAGGTATAACTGTAACTATTCTAACTAATAAAGAATAGTTACACCTCTTTTTATTTTCAGTAGAACTTTTCTAATCAAAGAAAATTTATAGGGAAAGGGTGACTACATCAAAATTCATGAAATCTGAAAACAATACATTAAAGTGTTGATTGTAATTTATTTAATTGTAATACCTCTGAATATATTAAATGTTTGACTAGATAATTGGTAGACGGATAACAAATAAGTTTAACAATATAATTTAATGAGGTCGTTGTAGCGATCCGCAGTCTGTTAGAAATGACAATTTTTGTCATTTGCAGTGGTGTGCGATCAAAGATATCCCGTTGTAAGGGACTTCTCTGGACCTGGTAAATAGAATTTTCTGCTAAATATTTTAATTATTTATGAAGATACTTTTATTTCAATTAATCCATGAAATATCTTCCAGATTTTCAGTTTCTCAATAGTTCTCTTCTTCATCTTGTTACATATTTTAGTAGATTTAATTTGGACAGCTGGACAAAAACCAGAGAACCATTGTTATTAACGAGAGAGATTATATCATGTATATCATGAAATGAGATACCGGAAAAATGACAGCAGGGAATAAACGTTACAGATATAAAAGACCACGATGAGAAAAAGTTAATGACTGTATAATATTTAGCTCATGTTTTGATATGAATCCGTAATGTAGATTTCTGCATCCGTTCGTTTGTTGTATTGCACAGTGGCACACTTCACGATTGCATAATGACCTGAAATTCGGTGCAGGATAGGGGCAGCGGACAGGGCGCGCGGGGCCGGCATCACGGCAGCAAAAGGCCGCGATAGGGCTGCGACAGAGCATTTTTGTCCGCTTTTGGGGACCGCTAAAACTGCGGTGAATATGAACGCACACTTTCATACTATAAAATATGACGCGTTAAACGCATGTATACTTTATATAATGAATGTGACGTTATTCGGCAGCAATATTCCTGTCAATATCTACCATGAGGGTAAAAAATGAACATGAGGTCTAAATAGCTATATGAATTAATGTGATTGACGCTTCAAATTAGGGATAAATTTATTTAGTAGGGGTTAAATGTCTGCTTCGGAACAAAAAGGCCATATCGTTTACATCAAAAGGAAATTTAATAGAAGGGACTGGAAGAATCAGTCAGAAAGAAAAGTGGCTCTATGAACAATGTCACCTACCACCCGTCAGTGACAATGCTAGCTAATGAATGGAAAAAAGCTTCTTCGTGAATGCTGTCACTTACCAAGGATGGTGACGAAAAGAGTCACGAGCACCTGTGGCTATGGTGGATGGAATAAGGAGATGAAGCATATAACGAGCCTACCTCACACAAAATATAAATAGGAAAATGAAGAGGTGATGGAAAATGAAGCCTTTCTAATTCAAAAATCTAAGACCTCGTAGTTGATGAATATAACCTTAGCGCTCTTCTCCAAAACTGCAAGTAGCGTTAAAAAATAATAAAAATGATAAATAAAATACATACCAAATTACAACATTTCGGGGCTGAAAGGACACAAACCCTTTTCCATTTACGATATAATGGACTGTAAAGAGTAGTGGTGAGGTTATAAAAGTAAAGTAGATAGCTTCAAAAAAAATTTAATGGTAAACTTAAGCTATACATTGTAAAAATTCGTTATATATATATATATATATATATATATATATATATTTTCTAATTGGTTGTCAAAGCTTGTAAAATGAGTATCACTTGTTACTATGAGTATCACTAAGTTTCTATCATACCAGAGTATCACTTTCAAGTAATGAAGAACTTTAACTTAAACTTAATCTCTTTGAAAAAGAATCAAAAAAGTGACCATACTTACAAATATAAATTGGGAGAATAGTAAGAGATTAACGTTGCCTACTATGATAACGTGTTCCGCAAAACGAACGTGCTCCGGTGGGGGAACGTTTACCCCTCACCCTATGTCCATCCCAATTGGCAGAATTCTATAGTGAGATTCGAATTGTTTTATGTGCTGGATTGAAATCGGGTCCGGACTCTGTGATAGTGCTTCTGAAAATTGAAACGAATATTATAAACAATTCACCGAATAATTACATTTAAAAGAAAAAGATATATGAGATTGAATTTGGAATAAAACCTAGAGGAGTGAACCAATTAGCTACCTCATCTTAATTTTCAACCAAATGCAAAATACCAGAGTAATTTAAAAATATCATTAAGAAATTCAAAGATTAAAGCTATCAGAATACATTCATTAGTTATGAAGTAGAATAAATTATTATCTACTCAATAATGTATTATGACAGTCATGAGATAAGCCATCCTAGTATATATAACACTCATTCAAAAATATATATTCAACTAGATTAAGTGAACTCGGTAGAGCGCATACCTTCGCCGCCGTTTTGGCCCGTTCTCTCCCCCCAATCGTCCCCCCAAGTTTCATGCAATATGGTTTAATACTTTGTGAGTTATTATGAGGTTATTCAAACTCAACGTTGAAGGTTTTATCAGGTTTCAAGCTTTCGAATAGAAAGATTTCTATTCATCATCAGGAGAAAGGTGGAAAACTCACTTTGTGAGTTATAAATGACTATGAACTTCGACCCCGGATCGCTCCCAAAATTTCACAAATGGTTCCTGGTCATTGACCAATCGTTAACTCAAATTTCAGACAATTTGGTTGAATAGTTTTTGAGTCATAAATGGCCTTGACCTCTATCTTTGATCTTTAACACGATCGCTCCCAAAATCGAACAAACTAGTTCCTGCATATTGTCCAATTGTCCCACTAAGTTTCATGCAATATGGTTCAATACTTTTTGAGTTATAAATGACCATGACCTTGGACCGGTTAGCTCCTTAAGTTCTACAAGAAGGTCACTGGACACTGAACAATCGTTTCACCAAATTTCAGGCAATTTGGTTGAACATTTTTTCAGTTATGCGAATAATAAGATGATAAATAAATGCCGGGTAAAATATGATCTTACGCAAATTTGCGAGGGTAATAATGGCTAATTAATTAGTCCAATAAATATAGAAATATAGAAGTATAAGAAAAACTACTGTAACAGCAGTCAACACCAAAATAACCAGTCTGAAAAAGGAAAATTAATGAAGCCTCACCTTAAATTTTCAATAAGGCAGTTTTAAAATCAACAAGTCATTCAATACTGAAAGGCAAATTCGCGTGACATTTTGGCCTTTGCCATCGATGTCATTGTGCTTGACAGAGTAGACTTTTAGTGAAAAAATTAGACCTACCTGCAATGTTGGAAACCTTAATTAAATATACCTAAAGCGAGCTGATTTACTATATCAGTATGGACAACATTTTGAAAATATGGCAATCAAGAGTCGAGAAAAAGGCCATAGTGAACTTACCAATTATTCTAAATTCCAAATAGCTCTCAATTACTCTTCATCAGTGGGTCATGGGGTGTAGCACTAGAGGAGGGTATTCACGTTCCTGGAGCTCTTCTTCTGAGTTTGCATCTGAAAATTGAAATAAATATTAAAAACTATTAGATGGATATTTCACTAAATAGCTACTAATTAATTGATCCTATTAACAATTTAATTATATAATAGAAGGAAATTAAAATAAACTACATGGTATGAATTTGAATAAATAACCATGATAAGCCAACCGTGAAATTATCATCTATTTATTGATTCATTAGAGCCAATAAAAAAATGTGTGGAAGAAAAACAAAATCAGTTAGTTACTACCTAAATAATATGTGTGAAAATTAGTTAAGACTCACCTTCAATCTTCCAAAAGTCAGTTAAGATGTTGAACTTGAACTTGATTTTTTTTTTGCCAGTGAAAGTCCAGTCCTGTCTTGTAACATCATGACATACTTTCTTTCAATGGTATCAAGAGGATAGCTGTGGTGTGTAGGACAGTAAATTAGCAAGTCTGTTGAAATGTGGAAATTATTAAATTAATGATTAAAGAGAGTTGAACTTACCTATTACTTCATATTGAATAGCATCATGTCCTCTGCAGCATCTAAAGATATGTTATAGTTTGAACTGAATTAAATCTTTGATTGTTTAATATAAACAAATTTTCTCAAACTTTCCTTCAAACTCTTTTCCTTTAGGAATATATTGAATCATTATATATTCCTGAAAAAACATTAGTTTTGACATATATGACAAACAAATTTAACAACATATGTAAAAATAGCCTAGTTAGAAACAATAGCCGGAGGCAGTAATACAGATTACAATAAGCAAACTCACAATTTTAGTTAGCTATGTCTAATTTTTGAATAATGATCACAGTCACACTCAGTATAAATATGAAAATTAACACAAGAACATAGGTAGATAACTGATAGAACACCAGTTACATAAATATATACGAGTGATAATAGCCACTTCCATACTATGCAATAAAAATTAATTTTCTATTCAATATGCTTTAAATTCAAATATCTATCAAAGTTTCTTGGATTATCCGACAATTTGAGATTGTTTGAAAAATATCTCATTGGTCAAAGGACTCAAGACAATGACACTGGTGAATGAGCAAGGATTTTGACTCTGAATAATATAGTATATAATTACCACCCAGCATCATCTATATTAGTGTGGCCACCATTATCAAATAACAGAACCATACCATCTCTGAACTATGATTTAAGCACTATCTTTCTGCTCGACTGCATTACTTTAAGTGGTGATAGGAGCCTGCAATTATAATTTTCCAACATGTTGCTGATAGAAAAATTGATTAGATAATTAAATAGGTGTGTCATGTGTGAAAAACAGTGTACTCCGACTAAGAACGGTGACCTCCGACAAAGGACGGTGACCTCCGACAAAGAAAAGTGAGCTCAAACAAAAAACAGTGACCTCCGACAAAAAACAGTGACCTCCGACAAAAACAGTGACCTCCGACAAAAAACAGTGACCTCCAACCAAAAACAGTGACCTCTGACCAAAGATAGTGATCTCCGATCATAAACAGTGACCTCCGACAAAAAACAGTGACCTCTGACCAAAAAAGTGACCTCCGACCAAAAACAGTGACCTCCGACAAAAAATAGTGGCCTCCGACCAAAAACTGTGACCTCCGGAAAAAAATGTGATCTCCGGCAAAAAACAGTGACTTCCGGCAATGAACAATGACCTCCGCCAATAAACAGTGACCTCCGGCAAAAAACAGTGACCTGCGGCAAAAAACAGTGACCCCCGGCAAAAAAAAGTGACCCCCGGCAAAAAAAAGTGACCCCCGGCAAAAAAATGTCCCCTGGCAAAACAGTGACCTCCGACAAAAACAGTGATCCCCGACAAAAAACAGTGATCCTGGCAAAAAACAGTGACCCCCAGAAAAAAAAAACAGTGACTCCCGACAAAAAAACAGTGACCTCCGGCAAAAGAAATGTCCTCTGGCAAAAAACAGTGACCTCCGGCAAAAAAATGTTCTCCGTCAATAAAATGTCCTCCGGGAAAGAAGTGGCCTCCGGCAAAGAAGTGGCCTCCGGCAAAGAAGTGGCTTCCGGGAAAGAAATGGCCTCTGGCAAAGAAGTGGCCTCCGGCAAAGAAGTGGCCTCCGGAAAAGAAATGGCCTCCGGCAAAGAAGTGGCCTCTTGCAAAGAAGTGGCCTTTAGCAAAGAAGTGAACTCCAGTAAAGAAGTGAACTCCAGTAAAGAAGTGAACTCCCACACGCTGCATTATTTTTCTTTGAAAAGTTTAAATTTCGTGCAATAAAAATCACTTCAAATGACAATAATTTTAACACTTAGGTACGTGTCACAAGCACAAGGGAAGAATGAAAATAAAGAGAATGTTATCCATATGCTTTCATAATTATAATTTGGTTCAAACTCCTTTTGAAATCATTTGATTATGACTCTTTAATTAGGAATGCTGATACCCTCTATGGGAATGAATCATAGAATTCAAAGTCAACTCAGGATGAAAATGGATACACCTGAAGATCAAGAAATAATATATTATGAAAAAATTAACTGTAGCAGATATCAGATTTTCGAAAAGTGTTATTTAGTACTACAAGTGGAAGCTGTCACCTTTTGAAATTTCTGAATGTCATATTGTAGTATTTACCCCCACTTTCCTGGTACTCTGATCATGAGTAATTGTCCGACTACTGTGGCATTTCTGTATTCATGCATGATTAAATACAAATATACATATTCATATAAATTCATTATTTTCAACTCAACATTAAAAATATGTAGTAGATAAAATATACGAAATTCTCTCCCGTCGTGGATCTTATTAAATGAATTTCATGGAATACAAGTTGTGAAATATTCAACTGTATCCTCAATCAGATCGCTGAACTGAGCTCATCTTAAATTGGACGGAAATTCAATAGCAGATTCTTTGAGAAGATCAAGGGGTTTGCAAAGAGTGTTTGAGAATGAATTCGTAAACCGAATAAGATCCTCTTCCGACTCCCTGAATATCGCCAAAGTAATTGATTGTTCGGAATTGAATTTTAAGTTAACAAAATTAGAAGGAATTTAGATTTAGATGAAACATGATTATAAATATAAAGCTTTGTTGCTTTTAAATACATTACATTAATAGGAAACAATATTTATTAGTAAGAAATAAATAGTATCGGCAAGAATAAAATATTATTAGACAAAAATATGAAGGTAAATACAATAATACAAAAATGTATACAATAATAAAGTACACTTATCAATGTACAAAATGAATTTCCAATAAATTACCACTTCTAGCATTTAATTTCAGTATAAAATAACGAAATTAACACACGGTGGACCGGCGGCTCATTTTAACCCGCAAATTATATTTGACTCTGTGAAATTTCAATGCACCAATGTCTAATATGTCTAAAATTTACAGACTTTTCACGAATATTCATGGTCAATATTCATGAGAGATTTAAAATTTGTTCCTAAATAATTTAAAGAGTTATTTTAACATTTACCTCCAAAGCCCAGCAGGTAATTTTAACCTGCTCTCATAAAATTTCTTATTGACGTTAACTTGGGCTACTAAATTGAGATAATGAATTGATACTTATATGATAATAGATTAGCTCTTGCACACTCATTTCAGTACTTTCTAAACAACCAAACCAGTAGACATGTTGCAAGAACGCTCACAAATGATGAAATATATACATTTATTTATGGCAACACCTATGGATAAATCATAAGGCAAGAGTTTCGTAACTATTGATGAGTTCTTTTCAACGAATTCACGATATCAGATCACTCAATATATGGCTGGTGAACCAGGTAATTCGGTAACAATTTAGGATATTTGTGATTGAGACGTGTGAATATTTAGAAAATGGATTTCCTCATTTAGAAGAGATAGATAGTGGCACAAAGAGAAATCATTATCAGCAAGTCATTTTTGAACTTATGGTCCTTTTTTCTGGTACAGGACAGAATGTTACTACAGATAACCTTCTCCCCGTCTGTAAGACTAGCTAAGAATTTACTGAAGAAGATAACAGTTATCGAAACTATGTATTGGATTATATAAGAACTTCCCCCTTTTATAAAATCACCCAAGGCGCCTCCGTATACAACAATGCTACTCAAAAATAAGAAGAACATATAACAAAATAATGTTCTCTTTGCTTCATACTGATTCGTCTCTCTCAATTACTGATCCTAATTTATTTCAGACTCTGTACAACGAATACTGTAACCAATTACATTTGTAGTAGATATTGTTCATCAAATGGTAAGAAGGTAGTCAATGAAGGAGTTGATAGCCCTCAGGTTGTTAGCCCTGCAAATTTTATTATGATGTTGCAACTTAATTTTTCAGAGACAATTGTAAAAGTATAAATGTAATCCAGATATACAAATTGCGCTACACTGAGACGTAACAGGGGCCACAATATATAAGAAATTTCATGGTGAAACTGATCTGACAAGGAAAAATCTGATTTTGACATGGTGCCTTCAACAACTGAAATACTTGTAAACAATTCAGTGATCTACACTTGAAAGTACTGGGACTAAACTAGTAAAACGATGTAGGAGTCTAGGAGATGCAAATGTCCTCCTGCCTGTGGGAAATGTACTTCAAGTGTCATAGTTATTTAAGATCCATATTAGTCAGTATTATCTTAGGATTTTTTCATATCGTTATATACTACATGTAAAAACGATGATAATCAGATGATTTTCGTATAGAATATTTATTATAAGCGATGACATTCGGCTTTAATATTTGTGTTAGGTCTACTTGCATTCTGAACTTTGATGTACATACAATATTTCAATTGCCATAATAAATGTAAACTAACAATAAACAATGTTTTAACTATTACTAACTATAAAAACAAAGTAAAAACCTCTGAATATACACGTATCTATTAATGAAACAGTCAAATGTAACAGATAAATCCTTCATTCATTGTATAATTAAGCCCTAATAACATTTTATATTAGTGCAGGTTAAAATGACTCGCACGGTCCACCGTGGAATTTCATTTCTGCGGCCGACCTAGTGTTAAGTAGGAAATCAATGTTCTCCAGAATGATCTGCAAAATGGTGACTAATGAAGTCTGAGAAGCATTCTCGGGTCACCTGCAATTCTGGAGAAAAATAAACTTAAAAATTTGAAATTAATTTTTGAAATTCGGAAAATATGATCCCTTGACTAATTGTACGTTTTTTTGAGTTTTCATCTTTTGATAATGTTTCCACGATTCAATTCGAAAATTCGGACAAACTGTCGCCAAATTTTATTAATTTCTTTTTTACAACTTCTTCTATAATGTTATTTATTAGAAATCTTGAGAAGTGTAATTAACAAATTCAAAATAAAGATCGAAGTTTCTGTTTGGAATGTCAACTTTTTATTTAAAAAAATAAGTCTCAAATAAATTCAAAATAGGGTTCTACAGAATTATTTATCACTTGCAACAAAAATGTTTTGATAGAACTTATTATAAAATAACTCTGATTTAGACAGAAAGCATATGCGCAGCAAATGTTTTTAGTAGCATCAAGTACTAGATTTACACTAACTGTAAGAGGTGCTATTGATAGAATGTCGGTTTAACCCGTTTTGTGACGGACAGACCGGCTGAAACGTCTTATTTTATAATAGTATATATATATAGATTATCCCTTATAAATATTCTATTAGAGACATTAATTTGATTTACACCAACCTTATGAGGTACTATTGATAGAGTATCTGTTAATCGTACTTTGTTTAGCACCACACAATATTATTTTAAACTGAGTTATATTTTAGATCCACAGTCCCTCCCTCACCCCCCTTCACTTCACCCACCTACATTTACCCCACCTTCACTTCCTCTATCTACACTTCCCCTGCCTTCACTTCCTGCAACTACACTTCCACCACCAACACTTCCCCACCTTCACTTCCACCACCTATATTTCCACCATCTACACTTCCACTATCAGCACTTCCACCATCTACACTTGCCACAAATTCACTTTCCAACTTTTACTTCCCCATCTACACTTTCCACACCTACATCTCTCTCACCTATACTACTTCCATCATCACTTCCCCAAATTTACCGTCCCCCACCTTCTCTTCTTCCACCTTCCCTTCTTCCACATACACTTCCCCACCTTCATTTCCTCCACCTTCAATTACCTCACCTTGTTCTAAATATAATCAAATTGAAGCACACATCGAAAATAAGATGAACAATTAATTTTTATAATAGGCAATCAGATGTTTAGTTTGTGGTATCATGCATACCGAATTTGCTTATATCTAATTAGTTAAAGCGTAACGGACGGACTCACTGACTCACTCACTCACTCACTCTGATTATAAAGAAACTCTGAACTAATAATAAAAAAACTCTGATTTAGACAGAAAACATATAAAACGCAGCTAATGGGTTTAGTAACATGCTTCAGAAAATACTATCCTCTGTATTAAATTATCATTTTCTCTAAACCAAGTTGTATTTCCACAGTTCCTCCCCCACACCCAGCTTAACTTGCCCAACCTTCACTTCCCTAACCAACATTTCCCCACCTTCACTTCCTCAGCCTACACTTTTCCCACCTTCACTTCCTCCAAGTACACTTTCACCACCAATATTTCCATCACCTACTTTTCCACCATCTACACTTCCCTATCTACACTTCCCCATCTACACTTCACCATTTACACTTCCCCATCTACACTTCACCATCTACACTTCCCCATCTACAGTTCACCATCTACACTTCCCCATCTACACTTCACCATCTTCACTTCACCATCTATACTTCAACATCTACACTTCCCCATCTACACAACACTATCTACACTTCACCATCTACACTTCTTCATCTACACTTCCACAATCTACACTTACCACTAATTCACTTTCCCCACTTTTACTTCCCCCTTCTACACTTGACACAAATTCACTTTCCCCACTTTTACTTCCC
>CANNZV010005569.1:0-25758 GCA_947561585.1 Caprella mutica
ATTGAAAATTGTTCGGAGAGAATATCCCAAATATCTCCCATATTCTGCAGACTGGAGAAGTGGGAGATTTTGAATTAATTCCTATGTAACCATTAATTTAGATGTGGGAGATTTTGAATTAATTCCTAATTTCCTATGTAACCATTAATTTCTGAATCTGCTACTGTGAGTGTGAGACTTGTGAGTCTGTCACTGAGTCAGAGAGTAACTCTCTCAAATTAAAATCCCTGACTCTGCAGGAGGGGGAGAAGAGACTCATTATGCAGAGTGGCCAGTCTGCAGAATGCGTCTCTTCTCCCGCAGAGACTTTATTATGAGAGAGTGCTACTCTAAGACTCTCAGCAGCAGATTCAGAATCTCCCGCAGCTAAATTTATGGTAACATAGGAATTAATTCAAAATCTCCCGCAGCTAAATTAATGGTAACATAGGATTTAATTCAAGATCTCCCGCAGAGAGTCTTGGAAAAATGTTCCATATTCTGCAGACTGGCAGAGTGGTGGCATGATACCATCCAGTCTGCAGAATATGGAACAAATCTGAGCCAAATTTTTAGAAAATTAAGACTTCTGGGGATGATCTAACTGACTGATTGCTGATCTTGAATTAATTCCTATGTTACCATTAATTTAGCTGAGGGAGATTTTGAATCTGCTGTTTAAGAGTAACTCTCTCTCAAAGACTCAATGTGTCTTTTCTCCGCAGAGATTTTAATTTGAGAGAGTTATTCTCTGACTCTCAGCAGCAGATTCAGAATCTCCCGCAGCTAAATTAATGGTAACATAGAAATTAATTCAAAATCTCCCGCAGCTAAATTAATGGTAACATAGGAATTAATTCAAGATCTCCCGCAGAGATCTCAAATTTCTAAAATTCAATCAAAAACTCCCGCAGAGAGTCTTGGAAAAATGTTCCATATTCTGCAGACTGGAGAGTCGGGAGACACATTATGCAGATTGGGTTATCATTAATTTGGCCAAGTGGCCACTAAGGGAGATTCTCTGCTTCTGAATCTCCCTTCAGTCACCTGGACCTTTTGGATGGTGACCAGTCCTTTTGCCCAAAAAATTTTTTTGCTGCACGACTCTTTCATGCCTCATGGAATCATGGTATGTCACTTGTGCCCAAAAAAATTAAAATGCTATAAATTATAAATATAATGAGATATAGCAAATGTTAGTCCAGGTCCCCCACCCAAGTTTGTAAGTGACAAGATTTATACTCTGTTTTTACTATAAAATGAATATACCTTATTTTGCTAAATAATTGTCATATTGTCAGCAAAAGTGTCACGGCGAAAAGGACCTAGAACTACTTTGGACCTACCTAATTGTTGGTTGATTTATTTATAACATCCCTATTTTGAACCAATAATAATAAGAGAAACTATTTGCTGTGTGGTAGAAAATAATCTGAAATCTAAATATAACTGATTGAGAGAAAGTAGGAATTAAATCAAATATATTACACTATTGTGTAGCAATAATAACTTTAATTCGGATTTGCATACTTGATGCTATAAAAATGGAGTTCTAGATTCTGTTGGCAATATAATCTGGATGATTCAATCCCCATTAATTCACTAGTATTGGTGTCTGAACTTAATCTTTATTTTCATTTTTTCAGATTTGTGATCTCATAACTAGTTAAATATATTTACATGTTCTTCATATATCTAGTTACCTAGCTACTGATAAGCAAAATATTGTCTACAGACTAAAGTGAGGTTGTATAGCGCCTGTTGATTCAACTTTTAAAGGTAATTAATCATTTAATTTTTGAATGTCAATTATGTCCATTGCCTATCTAACTACTAAATACTAATATTTAGTTTTTTACTGAATCTTATCACAATAATGATATAATAGTTGAAGAATATGTTTTAAAATAATCTTCATATGATTAGGTACTTAAAATTAGTATGTAAAATTTGTAATTACTTTTTTTTCCAATTAGAACTAGCTGTAGCTAATAAATTTACAAAAAAATTGTATATATGTGCAATTCTCAACTAATTAAATTAAACACAAACATTGACAGTGTTTGATTATATCATTTGAAGATTACATAAATACCACTGAAGTGAAACTTTATTCTATCTAGAATAAAAGAAACCTTTTTCATTCAGTCTTTCAATTTATTTTATTTTGGGATAGGTACTTATAGTTTTTATTGCATTAACATATGATTTTTTCAACTTAGTAAAAATTATGCATGTATCTATGCTTTCCAAAAAAGCAATATCACTAAATAATAATAACCAATAATTTCTAATATTTTGTCAAAAGCTTCAATTGAATTACATCGAATATATTCATTCTATATTTTCTTTGTAATTTAATACATTTGGAGCAAAACATTTTCATTAACATTGAAAGATTTTTTTTCTAAATTTATCTCTATTTTCAACATTTCAGAAGATGGGAGGCAATAAATGCTGTGTTCCTGGCTGTAACTGCTATTACAATCTACAGGATGAATACACTTCTGTTTCCTAATGATTTAGACAGAATATTGAGGATGAATGATGTTCATAATACTGTTCTTTTGTTTGTATTGAAGTTGTAGAAATAAATATTAGTTAACTTTAACAGAAACAAATGCCTGACTGAAGGTATATGTAACTATTGTTACCAGAAACTTTGTCCAATTAAAAGTAGCTATTGTATACAAAACTGCTTGCAAAGTGTTATTTTTTATTATCCCACCAGAATGTGTGTTGAAAATTAATGAAAACAATGAGAATTTTAATCTTAATAAATCCACAATAATAATTGAAAAAAATATATATTTGAAACTTTTCCAAGTGGTATAACTAAAGAGATAATTTTTTTCAATTTTAAAATTTATAAGCTTTTAGACAAAAAAAAACAGTTTGATAACTATATTTTATTAAAATAACTGATCAGCATGTATAATATGTCCATGAAGGGTTTCAAAATGATAATTAAAATCTTGTTGAATCAAACTTCACTAAGGAACTGAAAATATTTCATAGGTCTAAACTCTAAAGTATAAACAGTAAGCAACTATATTTTAAACTAAATAAAGCTGTTTGAAGATGACATACCAATTTTAAATGATTATTAGAATAAGTTGATCTCTTATCTGATATCAACTTCTGGAACCTTTTCCAGAAGTGTTCTTTTTTTCATTATTTAACACTTAATATAGTACAATTGAGAGGTTTTTTTGAATGATTGGAAGTCCTTTCAGAATTCAGACTAATTTGCAATGTAGCTCTAAAAAATATGATTTAGCCAACATCTCTTCTACAAGAGTAGCCATATCAATAATGTATCTTGCAGAATTTGACTAGCATTATGAAAACCATTTCATAAAAATTCAACCATTCAAGTGACTGCAATATATGGGAGAAGGATATGACCAAGATATTTCAGCAAAAGTAGGTGTGGTGCCAGGCCATGAGTGGTGTCGATGCTTACTATGAATCATTTTTGAAAACATTAATCTGCAAAAGAGAACAATATTTATAAATTTATTCTATTAGCTATAGATACATGAACTAGCCCAAGAAATGAATTACTATCATTATGAAGTTGATTATGAAGATATGAAAAAAAACATGATATTGATTTCATTATTAAGGTATGAGAAATATTCTATTATTAAATAATGAATTCAAGTTTAATCTATATATATATATATAAATGATTTCTGGTCGTCTTTACCTTCGTAGGCTTCGTTCCTTGGAAGGCAGCAGCAAATTTATTTCACTTGATATGTTTGAGGACCTTAATTTAGCTGAAGTTCTGAAAAAAATAATAAATTTTAGTATAAATAACTTAACATTCAAATAAAATGAATAAGGATTAATACATAATTATTTTTGAATCATTTAATAATGAAGTTTTAGGGATGAAAAGGGTAATACATATTGTGGTTAAGTCATGATGGTTTTATTATAAACAACTTACAGAGATAGTAGATGAGTTTGAGCATAGGTTTTCAAGATTAGATGTAATACATTACTTGCAGTACCTTTAGGCTTTAACTACATGATTTTTTACATAGATTTCTGAAAAGAACAGTTAATAGAAAACATAATGAACTTCACTGAGTTATACGTTCAGTAAATTACCAGCACAAACAATTTCAAATGTTTTTCTATTCACTCTATTATTATCTGAGATGAATGATATAACTTATAGTTAAGCACAGAGAGATTCTCTAGTTAAATTTTTCATATGATATAGAGTAGAGCTAGCTACTAGCTATATCTTTATTTGAATTTGATGACTTGATGGTTCCATATGAATTTCATCAATCAATAGGTAAAATAACATCTAATTATTATTCAGCACATCTATTTTCTTTTGTAAGTAATTTCTGTTAGATTGTTGCATTCCTATTTTTAGAATGTCTCTATTAAATTATATTTTTTTAATGTAATATGGGCAAGGCATCTTTTATAAATGTGAATCTCTAATTAGTATTAGTTTATAAACTTGAGGACCTCCTGATTTTACTTACATAAATAGTTACATATACTATATAGGCTATACCATATACAGTATACTGAAATATATACCATATACAGTCTTGATTTGAATAGAAAGTAAAAAATGATAACTGATACCTCTGTTGACACAGTTGACTGCTATTATATATATTTGATTATTAATGATAAACAGATAATATTAGGTAAGATTCTGCAACCTATTGAAGAGAAATTGTCTTTAAAAAAATAAAATCTTGGGAGACATATTAGTCATACTTTGCAGCCTGGCAGTAGGCTAGTCACAATAGTAGTGGGGAAACTGGGAAGTGGACCCAGAATTTTATATTTGTTATCAAAATCTCTTTCTGACAGTCTTATCATATTACTTAAAACATTAATTATATAGGTACTTATTTAATATCTAAGAAGGAAATATATTTGATCTGTTCTGTTTATAATTTTGGAAGATGTTTCTAGCCTAGCTGACTAGGGACTTAGGTATATGAATGGTTCAGTCTGTTCTATTTTAAATTCATTAATTTTAACAGTTTCAGATAAAAAAAATCGAAAAAAAAGCTTCAGTCCTATCAATCATGCCTTTGGCAATATTTTCATTCCCTATTAGAACTATCGTCAGACCACTCTAAATAGGTTTAAACTGTAAAATAATGCGAGGACAACCTCCATTTTTTATTGAATCGCCATCAAGCTCTTGTGTATATATACGATTTTTAAATGGATTAAGTACGATCAGATCAGTTAAAATAGCACTACTATAGTAATTGACTAATTACAAATCCATTGGTATAGTTTATTTTATCATTACATAACTATTAGTTGCTTAAATAGTCAAATTATAAAAAATAGACACAGACTGAGTTCGCGGTTTGTTTTGATTTTTTAGGACCACTTTGAACAGCTGTTATTTTCGGGAATCTGGCCTGATCAACTATAGACGGCCATGGGCCATGGCATAACACCGTTCAGACATTGTAATTGCAAGTTCTTTCAGTCATCTTCAATCAAGTTCCTTCAATCATCTTTGTTAGCTACCTAATATTCTTTGATAAATTCGCGGTCTTTGTTCCTACATAATGTCGGTAAGTACTTTAATATCTAATGAATTGTAACTCGTATTAATTAAGGCTATTCGTGATTAACCATTTCCCACCTGATTTTTTTTAGAGAGCATCTTATTAGAATCATAATAACGCATTGTGTATAAATAATACAATAATTTAACAATACATTAACACGCTTGCGGCTCAGAGCACAAATTTCCGTCATGTTTCATTCTTACCATGTTAAAATAGATTATAATTACCAGTTACGACATACCTTGCTATCTATCTCTATTTAAATCATTATATTATTCTGGTGTACCCTACTATTTATTCATTAGGCTGAAAATATTTGATTTAGAAAAAATAGCTGTGTTATACTATACCAACAAATAAAGAGCTAGTAGACCTAATTCCTAGTTGACAATCAAAACAAATGGTGTACATTCTTTTTCTTCAGAATGAAAATTTCTTAAATTAGTAAGTCGGAAGTAAAATAGGTTTTGCACAGTTTAGATTATAAAAATCTTTAAAAGTATATAAAATTAAAAATATGCTACCAAATTCGATGCGGTTTGCAGTAAAATGATAAGAAACATTAGCCTCGTTGAATAAGGCAATAAAAATATTTGCTTGGAGGGGACCTTTAAGAAACGTCATCGTCTATTTCCATTATTATTGGAAATACCCATCACAGTGTAGTTCCCTCACTCCCGTATGTAATTCGCTTAAATATTTTAATTCATCGACCGTTTTGGTAACTACGGTAAGTTCCGAGTTATCGGACGGTTTCACTAGCTTTTTCGGTCATACCTGTAACTTATGAAAGTAGAATCATCATAGGTATTTAATATATTCCTAATTATTTGGTAGATATTCAACTTTTATATATATATATATTTGGTGGTGGTTTGGTATCATTTGTGAAGTTTGTGTGATAAAGCATCAGTATTTTTATTTTAATACTACCTAGTGTATTTTCCCGTTAAAAATAACGGGTCATCATCTATACCAATTTATTACGCGCTAGGTTACTTTTAATGAATTCAATTAAGATTAAATTTTCTGCAAATTCTGATTTTTTTTTATTGATAGCAACAAAAGAATTCAAGTCAACATTCTTCATGTTTAATACCCGTCTTGTATAAGTGGACACCAAATAAATATACACACAAGTTAAATTATTAGCATAGATTTTCTGTTTAAGTATCTGTGATACAAAACAAACAATATAGACGAGATATTTCTTGTCTGATTTTGTCACAATGCATTCAAAGTAAGAAAAATTAAAAATCATTAAAGCAATATATTCATATATTAAATGCCTATTTTACGTTATATTCATATAAGTTTAGAAGGATGTAGTTCATACCAAGGTTCATAGACTATAACAGGTTAAACGAATAGAAATAGTACGAAATGTTACAAGAGCTGAGTCTACAAATTCTTTATATGAAAACTTTATCTTTAGATTAAAACCTATGAAACCTATGTTACAAATAATTTACATTTTACATTGTTTATTTCTTATTTTATTATTGCAATATTATGTTTGTTCTTATTTTAGGCGTTTAGCTACAGTAATTAAAGCGGATGAAAATGTTGACCAGTGCCCATTAAATCAACGGACAACGACGTGAATAGCAGTTATCCTCTTGTTCTTTAACAGTGGAAATAACCATTTCTTTGAAATATTTTTTGTACCATTCGATAGATTATTAAATTCTAAATAATTCTAGTTTGACTCACGCCCTAGTTTAATCTACCGTTAAGAGATATTCAAGAAGAAAGACAGAAATTGTTCTTTCCTTTGTTAATTGTCGTAGTGAATAGCAGTAAGTTTTTGTTCTTTTAACAGTGGTAAAAACCATTTCTTTGAAATATTTTTTATACCATTCGATAGATTATTAAATTTTAAAGAATTCTATCCTGACTCACGCGTAAGTTTAATCTACCGTTTAAGAGATATTCAAGAAGGAAGACAGAAAATATTGTCTTCTCAATGGCAATTTTTTCCCCATTCGTTTAACCTGTTATAGTCTATAAACCTTGGTTTATACAGTGTGTCCACAAAAATTGTATCCACTGCCTTGAATCTGCATAATTAATCATTTTAAAGTATTTCCATACTAAAACTTTGCATATGTAAATGCTATATAATTATTCAAGGAAATAGAATTATATTATGTATCTCTTACTACCTGTATCCTTTATATTTGCTAATAAATTATTACCATATCGCATGCCAAACCAGTAAATGACGCTCAGATCACATACCAAACTAGCACCATATTTTTTATTCAAAAAACCTATGATCGAAAATGTGGAACCATCCGATCACTCGGAACATTTCGTAAATTGAATTATATTTTCAATGAATGATCAATTGTATGAATTCTATTTTCAAAGTCATTTTTTATGTTTCAGAATCCAGGCAGAGCCGAATTCCATGGTAACCAAGCCACTCATCACGCTGGTCAGCAGGAGCATCATGGAAATATGGGCAGGCACCACGGGGGAATGGCTGAACACCATGACAATCAGGGTCGCCATAACGCTGGAAATGCTGGTCAAGTTCAGCACCATGGTAATCAAGCGCGGCACCATGTTGGTCAGCAAGAGCATCGTGGGAACGAGGGTCGCCATCATGGAGGACAGGCGCAACATCATACCAATATGGCTCGCCACCATCAGAAATGAGTTCACCGTTCATATGGGATGACTTATCTGTTCTCTAAGTCAATATTATATTAAAAAATGGAAATAGAAGTTAAATGTGTTTCAAAAATGTTCACATAAGAAAATGATTCAATCAATCGTTGGTTTTATTCAAAACTTGATAAGCCCTACTGAAGTACCTACCTATAATTGATTTAGAATTTATATCATAAAATGTATGCTACAAATCTAGATTTTATCTACCAGACATGTAGGTAGCCCATTACTATATAATATATTTTTAATTACACTCGTTTAAACAACTACCTAACTGCAGTTATCAACTTCATACACCATCTCGATTGTAGATGGCTATCTCGAAATTAATGCAACCGTTATTATTTGATTCCACCTCCATTGAACACTACAAATGAGTAAATATTTAGAGGCCACTATACCCATATTTATAAATTATAGACAGTTTGTAACATATTCAATTATAGCTATTGAACCGTACCCCGCAATATAAGGGACTTGCCTGAAAGTAAATAGTGACAAGACATTCATATTTGAGAATAAATGATACGTATGAGATTGATATTTTAATAATTATAATTCTATGCAAAATCTTTTTAAGTTTTGATTATTTGCTCACAGAAAATATTTTAAACTTCGTTTCAGAGAATTCATAATATAGGTATGTGGTGCACATGCAAATCTATTTTTGTTCTTTAATTTTTCATAATTGACCATCTCATTATGAAAAAGAAAGCATGAGTTTGAATTATTGTGTCATCTCTTTTTTTATATTTTTGATAGAGGAAGAAATTTCATCTTATAAATGTAACAAAATGGTAACACTCCTAACATTCTATGAACAAATTAAAGGTGCATGTTTATAACGTATTGGTAGGTACTATGGTAGCCTTGGAATGCGATCGTGTTTTTATGACTAGTTATTCAGTTACTAGGTAAGAGTAGGACTTTCAAAAAGAAGCACATTTTAAAATGGTTGACATTGCTATTATACAGTGTGTTCGTAAAAAATGTATCCACTGCCATTGATTCTAAAAATTCATGATTCTACGATAATATGTGTATTATAGTGGTACCATAGATACATAGATTAATTAATGAAATTTGCAAAGTACTTATTTCAATGACAATGGATACATTTTTTGCAGACACACTGTATTACGTGTAGTCAATAAATCTATTTAAACATGATTAATGAAATGCTATAGTGATCGTAAGAGAAGTGATTAATGAACTCCAGTACTCCACTCTGAACATTTCATAATGCCACTGTAATGATGTATAATTAACATTAAACATTCCAACTTTTATTTAAAAACCAAAAGCATCTTAAAATTAAATGATTTGCACAATTATGAAACATGTATACTTAGGTACATGTTTCACGTATGTTAAAAAAAATTGCACTATGATTTTGATTTAGAGATCAAATTTATTCTTTTACAGTTCTAAATATTAATAATTTCTCTAACAAATTTGTAGCTCTTAATATTAATAAACTTTATTCTAGAAATGGACAGAAAAATGGCACTCCTTTTAGTAATGGATCAAATGTCAAAACGTCTTCTTAACTGTGTATCATACATAACATTGAGAATTGAAAAAGAAACATTAAAAATTCAATTTTTGTGATCTTTTGAGTCATTTCTTAATTGCCAATTATTTTTCATTAAACTAATATTACATTGCACTATAATAATTCTACTAGATCATTAATATTATAAATAATAAAAGATGTCCTTTTTTCCTTATGATAAGATTTCCTAGTCATTTCGGTGATTAAATAAATCTATGTTTCATATGTTCATGTATATTTTCATCAGTCTATAAACACTCGAAAATTCCGATAACTTTTGATTGGAAAATCACTTTGAGAAATTATTTTATAATTATTATCATTAATTTTAAAATTTTGTTTTACACCCTACACCAACTGAGGTAGAAATGCGAATTCCCGTAAGTTAGTCATCATTAATTTAGTGGTCTGTTTGCCGTTAGGGAATAAAAAATAAAACAACGAGGCTCCATAGATATCGTCATATTATGAGCAGTAAATATTCAATGCTTGAACTGACGAGAAACTTAGGTATATAGTTTTCTCAAGCAGAATAACCCATCTAAAGTTAATATACCAAAATTAATCAATATTCCTTTTATTTATACATTTCAATACTGTTCAAAATATGACTTGAAAATAGTTAAAGAAATTTCTTATAATTATTGTTCACACACAATGTTCATTAATACAAACATTAGGACTATTATGTTGACAACTTGATCCAAAATTGAATATTTCAGTTCCAAGAGTAACAAACATTCGACAATGCTAGTATGGATAAAAAAGTACTGCTTTAGGGATATTATATTAAAATTTACCTATTTAGGTAGTTGGAACAGATGAACAGTAACTTCCCGTTAATAATAAAGGACATTTTTATTTCATGTTGAAGAATGAAATATCTCAATTGCGATTTTGTAATCGCAAAGCAACATGAAAAATCATATTGAGTTTACTGTTGCTTTCACTAGGAACGAAATAAAAAAAAATCATTTTTTCAAAAATTGATTTATTTTATTTACTTCAAATTGATTAAAATATAGGACTCATGGAATTTGCCACAAAGTAATCGAATCTTTAGACCTGCAAACCCTGATTCTAGTATTCATTATATGCAGTGTAACAAATGGTTATTGGTTGCCATTGCAGTTGGTGGAAAATTAATTCTCTATTTTGTATGCCTTTGACAAAATATGTGAAAATTAATGTTACTTGATGGTCATCATTTCTTTCTCATTCATGAATCATGATTGTGTGGTGATTAGATAAGATAGAAAGATTATTCTCCCGCTCATAGACATATAGACTATAGTTATGATACAAGTTCCGAACCTTTGTATGTTTAGAACATGTTCAGTTAGCTATTTTCAGAATATATAATCCTATTGTTCATTGAAATATCAGTTCCTGGTAATTGCTATTAATATATGAACACGTAAAATAATAGATTTCAAACAAATAAACCTGGTTTACGATACTGATATAGTGAAATTATAGATCTGAACATGTCTGGCCGGCGGCGCCCATTCCAGAACTTTTCCCGCCCCCCTGAACTACCTCTTATAAATACGGTTGAACCTATTGGCTTTGCATCATTCGTTCATTGGAAGTTCTTTGATAATCATCTTTTGATAGCTCCGACCTCTCTACTACTACAATATGTCGGTAAGTACCCCAATGTTAATGAATTGTAACTTATATATTTATATTCGAAGTACTTTTAATACCTACTATCTACCTATAAGTTTTTGTTTTTTGAACAGGCTAGCTAGGTACCTAACTATATACATGTACTTTCTTAAATATTAACGTAGGAGTCATTTGCCTAACAATTAAAAAGCATGTAGTTAGGTAGGTACACGGTACACCCTAATTATTTATTACGAAGCATCAATTTTTTCATTCATACATAGAGTTCTAGACAAGTATATCTTTTTAAGTATTTATTAAATATACGATAAGAATGTATATTTTTATAATTATGTACCTAATCGTAGGTAGTAGACAGATGTATCCTAAGTTCCGAGTTATCGATCGGTTTCATATTTTCTGTCATATAAAGAAATAGTACACCTAGGTAGTAGTACCTACGCACCTTAAATTATTATTGGACTTTTATATACTTGTTCCCAGTTGCGAAATACGACTCCCTTGAAATACAAAAATTCGATCAGACTCCTCACATTGTAATTAAATCGTATCTTTTCTGTATTCCTATGGGGAGAAATTCAGGGGAGTCGCTTTTCATGACGGCTAACAATCCGACTCCTCTTAATTTACATTCAAGTATTAGTAATGAAATCATTTGAATTCAATAATATTTAGAATAAATATAAACTTATTTATGTGATTGCTTTGAACATTTGATGAAGGATATTTAACTTATTATGAGGTTATTTAAACTCCACGGTGAAGGTTTTATCAGGTTTCAAACTCTGAAGTAGGATATTTAACTGTATCATTAAGTTTATTAAATTGTACTTAAATTGAATGGTTCATGGTTGTTGCTTTTAGTTAGGTGTGTCCTACGCTTCGTATAACATAAGGAATCTTGTTTCGTGACGCCATCTCTTTCCAATTATCAAGAAAAGACACATAAAACTCTTATCCATTGGAGGGAGTCTTATATAATTTTTATATTTGGAAGCTGTCGTATTCATGACAGCCATCATTAAAAACACACAAACTCTTATTATCCATTGGAGGGAGTCGTATTTCGCAACTGGGCCCTTTATGATATAATATATATATTATATTATGATGGAAAAAAAAGGAACTTATCGACGTCCGATAATTCTGAACTTTCCCTATTGTTATCATATTTCGTAGATTGACTCTTCTATTCAATAAAATTATCAGGATTGTATGAATTCTATTTTCAAAGTCATTTTTATGTTTCAGAATCCAGGCAGAGCCGAATTCCATGGTAACCAAGCCACTCATCACGCTGGTCAGCAGGAGCATCATGGAAATATGGGCAGACACCACGGGGGAATGGCTGAGCATCATGGCAATCAGGGACGCCATAACGCTGGAAACACAGGTCAAGTTCAGCACCATGGTAATCAAGAGCGGCACCATGCTGGTCAGCAAGAGCATCGTGGGAATGAGGGTCGCCATCATGGTGGACAAGCAGAACACCATGGCAATATGGCTCGCCACCATCAGAAATAAGTTAGCCGTTCATGGCATGATATATCTTTATTTCTAAGTCATTATTATGTTAAAAAATGGAAATAGCAGTTAGATGTTTTGCAAAACTGTTCATCTATACTTTATATGAATTTAAATCATTTGATCTAGCGTTGGTTTTACTTGAACCTTCAAGCTTTATACAGCAGCCTATTCATTTCTAATCTATTTTTAGTGTAATTTGTTCAGAAAATATACGAGATAAAATAATCACAAGATCATCGAATCTGTATTTTTGTAGCAGTTACCTTAGTAATATATTTTGAAGTAGAAACATTCCCGAGGAAGATTACACAACCATAATTTATTTATTCAGTCTACGTACACTGCGAGTATGGAGTTTGGAAATATATTGAAAACTATCTTTAATTAATTAAAGAAGTGCTCGTTCGCGTATACCTTTTAATTTAAAGTTAATATTGAGCATTTACATAAGACTTCTTCAGCCAATACAATAGAGGAACTAATACAAATTTAGGACTATATTTTATACTTCACTTACCAAGGAAATTGAAGGAATGTGTATATTTATTTAAAACTAAAAGGAACTTATATGATAAGTTGCATGATATCGAATCTCCTTACTGTGTTTTTAAATTTTGCTATTTAAGACAAAGAAAATAATTAGACAAGTGACTTAATGTTCTTGTTTGGTGAAAATCAAATTAGAATTCAACAATATTATAGGATATCTAACGTATCTTTTCAATTTCAATAAAGTATACTGCTACAAGTACCTCTAGAGAGGAGGTCCGGATGATAAAAATAAACATAATTTTGTTCTAATTTCTTGATTATTACTCGTCCAGACCAGTTCGATATTCGAGTTCTGAAGTTCATATGTTATGTCAAAAAATGCAGTTTTCATTCAATTTATTGACACCGCTTCTTCTTTATTCGCCACTATCATTTGTGAAGTCGAGGAAATCCTAACTCTTATCACGGCTCAGATACATACATGTGTGGAAGTATTCAAATCTTCTGAGACTAAATTAGAATTTTGGTTTCTTGATTGTCAAGGTCCAAGAAGAAGGACGGAGTTAATTCATAAATTGACGGAGTTTAACCAACGGACTGTAATGGATCAAGAGTAAATTAAGGTCGAACAAATAGCTCCATGAAGTTTGGGTAGTTCTCCATACACCATTTCGGCATCAGTTGCTTGAAGGTCAGATTTGGAAGAATATCTTAGTCCTACAAGATGAGAGAAAAACGTGCACTAATACATTTAATAGGATCTTATAAGGCACGCATGATAGAAGACTACAATTGCAGGTGCCATTTTTTCAATCATGTCATTGCATTGAGAGAATAGGTAGTACTAGTATGATATGATGTGATCCTAGAAAACCAATGTAATTTTCTCCGAAGTGAAGACACACATTGAGGTCCTGTCTGTAGTTACCGATGATGAAACACCATAATAGCTATTGTAAACTGCGGTGTAAATATTTCCAAGTCTTATAACTCTTGGTGAGTATCTAATTCTTGCGATAGCTGCCTAACGTGGCCCGGATTGGAGAAATGCTGAGCCTAAAGGCTTCTAAGCTTTTTTAAGACCCTCCTGTGACCAGGTCGTGGGTGACAGACAACTAGAGGGAGTTAGAACAGGCCGTCATTCGTTCAATTTCACCGCTTATTACTTGGAAGATTCTTATAAACTCCTCATTTGGTCAAACCAAAAGATGTCTCTGCTCTCATTTCTCCAATTCGTATATTGATTCTCAACCTTCGTGTAAGGGTAGGCTGTCCTTAATTTTACCCTCAACTAAAAGGAACTGACCAATTAGAACATAAATGATTCTGTATTTGCGAGTATTTCTATGACAGAGAATTAAGAAACAACACACACTTGAAAACTATTCAGTAATACAAATATCTTTAAATCGATAGAGCTCATTATTTCACTCCTGAACCTATGAGCAAAACCACAGGAAATCGTAAATATAATTATCCTGTATCGGGTATTCCTGGGAAGACTTACTGACTAGTACCTAATAAATTTACCCAACTGTCAAATATTCCCTACTGACCACAAAAACCACCTGATCCAAGTCACACAAAAATAATTTACTTCAAAAACAGCTCGATTTGAAGATTTTACAAGTACGTTTTTACAAATTAAATAGTGATTAAGATAGCGTCAACGCGAGTAATTCCCCCGCACCTTGAATGTATGGGCATTACCCTGCACCCTCCTTATCTTCAAAACTATTTGGAAATTTAAATTTCTGTTTACGGCATGGAGAAGAACAAGACCTGCTCTTTCCAATGCCATAAACAGAAATTAAAATTTTCAAATGGTTTTGGAGATAAGGAGGGTGCGGGGTAATGCCCACACATTCAAGGTGCGGGGGAATTTCCCGCGTTGACGCTAATATTCAGAATGTGAATTTTCATCAAAAGTATGAGACTGAAATTTGTATACCCACAATTTTATAGAAAACTAGATTGCGTGCACCCGTTCTTTACCAAAATCTAATAAACTGCTAACTGGAGAATGATCAATCGTCTCACTAAGTTTCATGCAATTTGGTTCAATATTTATTGAGTTATAAATGACCTTGACCTTTGATCGGATCGCTCTCAAAAATATACCAGATGGTTCTTGGACAATAATCAATCGTCCCAACAAATTTCAGACAATTTGGTTGAATACTTTTTGAGTTATTGAGTTATAAATGGTCTTGACCTTGATCTTTGATCTGATCCTTCCCAAAATCTAACAAAATGATTCCTGTATATTGATTTCACCAAGTTTCATGCAATATGGTCCAATACTTTTTGAGTTATAAATTAATTCGACCTTTGGGTTCTAGGAAAATTCCACTGAGGAAAGTTCCACTGGGAAAACTCCACTGAGGAATATTCCACTGAGGAAAATTCCACTAAATATAAATAAATATATTAATATAAATTGAACTGCAAAGGAAATACTTTTGAAATTAACATCTTCATATTATATAAGCTTTAGTGATATTCATTACACTGTTTCTTTTTAATTGATTTAATAAAATGTAATTCTACTTAAAAAAAGTTATTAAATAAATTCTATTTAGTCTCTTGTTCCACAAATCTGATTTTAGTTTTTCATTTTGAATGTAAGTTCTAGTTAATGAAATGAAATACAATATGTGTTATTCAAGACGGTAGCTTGTAACAAAAAGACCATGAGCACAAAGAGTATACTATCAATTTCACATTAATGATGTTGAAAAATTCTACAATTTAAATATGTTAAATATAGTAACAACAATAATAAATAATTTATCAATGTAAGGTATGCACTAATATCTCGTAGAAATATTAATCCAGCTCCTTCTTGATGTCAATTTCCGTCTTGAAATCCACGCACTGATCGTTACGATTCAATTGCCTCGTATTTATATGAGAATTTTATTTTTAATGTAAGCAATGTGTTACATCTTGTAGCAATGTTAATTCATTTTCGTCTTGATATCCAAGCAGAAGGCAAGAAATTAAATTCTAAACCTTTACAATTTCGTCATGGAAAACAAATAAATAAAATGGAGTAGGAATGGAAGTTCACAAAAAAGCTTCACACAAATAGGGTTTAAATTTTAATAGCCTTATTGGATAAAGATGATATCCTACACTCTGCTAGTATACCATTGAACAGAGATAAATAATTATTTGAATGAAGTAAACGTCACCTGCTCAGATAAAATACTTTATCAAAATATATTTTGGACTGCCATTTGGACGGAACAGTATTGTTTTAGAAAATAATAAATAGCTAATACATATTATTTTTTCAGAGAGATCCTAGGAAAAAGTTTCTGGTTGATTGTTAAATATTGGATTTTGTTTAGTGGAATTTTCCTCAGTGGAATTTTCCATGTGGAACTTTCCGCAGTGGAATCTTCCTCAGTGAAAATTTCCTCAGTGGAACTTTCCGCAGTGGAATATTCCCAGAGGAACTTTCTGCAGTGGAATTTTCCTCAGTGGAATCTTCCGCGCATCGACCTTTGACCGGGTCGCTCCCAAAAATCTACCAGCAGGTCCATGGACATTGGCCAATCGTTTCATCAAATGTCAGGCCATTTGGTTGAACACTTTTTCAGTTATGCGAATAAATAAATAAATGCCGGGTAAATTATAACCTTACGCAAATTATTTGAAGGTAATCAGGCAATTTTTCAATGTGTTGGTCGCTAACAGAAAATATGATAAACTTTAAAATATTGAATAGATGATTTGGGATAAACTGCAAATGCGAATCTAATACTTTTTCTTCTTGAATCTATTCAAAATTGAGCATCTCATAATGAAAAATGAAACATGAGTTGAAAGTATTAATTGCATCTTCTCCTTTATTGGACTGAGGAAGAAATTACAGTTTTATAGAATGTACCAAGTGTAGTTACATTTCAAACATTTTTAGCTCTACGAACAAATTATAACAGGTTCATGAATATAACCTTGAAATATTGCAATGCATGAATTTAGTAATATAGTTGCATGGTCGTGTTTTTATGACTAGTTATTCAGTTACTAGGTAAGAGGTTTTCAAACAACTTTTGAAAAGAAGCACAATTTTAAATATATGAAAATGCTGTTATATAATTACGTGGAGATCAATAAGCTAAACATGAATAATGCTATAGTGATCATAATTATGATATACAAGAGAAAAAATATCGACATATGAAAGATTGAAAAAGTAAACTAACTGAATATTTCACAAAGCCACTATAATTAATTATCTGTTCTCAAAAAAAGAGAACAATCCCATCAGTAAACAAGATACAATATAATGAAGATGATATAACTTTTTCAGAACCTTGTAAGCTATGTTTAAAATATGTTCCGTAAGCTGTGTTCATAGCAAATTGCTCATTTTCGACAAAACTGGCATAACTCTAAACTAGCTATTTTTCTGGAGAGGCCTTGTGCTACTTGTAATTTATGATACATTTAATGGTATATCGTCTGGACATTTAGCCCCTTTAGCGGTCAATGTTTCAGCTACCATGATGAAACTCTTACAAAAAAATCAGCATTTTAAGATTGACATGACAATATATATAGATAACTTGTAAATACATTTCTTTCTGTTTATGACAATATACCGAAAAGGTGGATTGGCAGAGTTCAGATGGTATATGTTTCGTTTGGACATTTAGCCCCTCATAGCGGTCAGTGTTTCAGCTACCACGATGAAACTTTTACATAAAAAACAGAACTTTAAGATTTATATGGGTAAAACGAACATACATTTTTTGTGTGTGTTTGTGACTGTGTACCAAATAGGTGAATTGGTAGAGGTTCAGATGGTGACATGAACCTTAATTGGCCACCAAGATCACCTTATCTTCAAATTGTGATTTCGTTTTATGGGAATAATCAAGAATAAAATTTATTATCATACTCAATCCATGGATATCAATAAGTTAAAGAACACAATTCGACAATCTTATGCTGAAGTAACCTTAAAAATGCTGCATGACACAACGATCTAAATTTAGTCATCTAAACTCTAAAGGGCCGTACAGACGTAGGTTTTTTTCAGTCTTTCCACCGGACTTTTAGCTAAGCTCCTCCCACTTTTTCCACGAGACTTAAATTTTGCACCGAAAGTCCGAGACTTTTCAACAACCTACATGTTCTATTATTTTCCCCCAATCAAGAGGTGCACTTTTTGAAATCTTCGTATAGCTACTGTCAACTCATAAAATATATTGTAATAACACGATTGGTGTTCATTTTTAACTAATCTTTGCTCCATTCATTTGTTTACCTTTGAGGTAAAGAATTCTTATCCTTTTCTTTTTATAAAAGACTGCCAGTGAAATTGATAATAGTAATGTTTCTTTAAACTTTTTTTAGTATAATATTATATTTTAGTAAAATAACATATTACTATCTTTATTTTATTTATTTCAACATATTACCTATTAGCTAATACCTTTATTTTCTTTATTATAACGCAATACATATTGTACCTACGTATTAATACTTTTACCTAAGCATTATATAATAGTTAAATTACATTTGTTGAGTGGATTAGGTTAACATTAAATAAAATGAAGTGAAAACAATCTCGGTTAGTTTATTACTAAATATTGTAATAAACTTCATAAAATTAATTTAGTATTAATTAGTTAATTAGTACCTAACTAATCTTAGTAATCTAGGTAGGCAGTTCTCTAGTAATTAATTAATCTAGGTTAAAGTAACTAACCTATATAATTAGTAAATATCTAACCCAGGTAATTAGTAATTTTAACTATCCTAGGTAGTTAATAGTTACTAACTACCTATAACCTAGGTTAGTTACCTAGTTTGAAAAAATGGGGGAGGGCTTATGTCGCCGATAGGAGTAGTTAATTGCACGGCATGTAAATCCACGAGATTCAAAAGTCAATCCACGTGTGGACGCTATTGACTTTTGAATCAAAAGTCTGGTGGAAAAGCTGAGAAAAAAGTCTGGTGGAAAGACTTAAAAAACCCTACGTGTGTACTGCCCTTAAAGGGCCGTACACACGCAGGGTTTTTTAAGTCTTTCCAACAGACTTTTTGCTAAACTCCTCCTACTTCTTCAACGAAAATATAAGAAAAAGGGATATAATTGTTATTTATTGTAGTCGGTATCCATGATACCTGCAGGTATCATGGATACCGACTACAATAATTATACAATTATATCGTAATTATAAAAGTAGGAGGAGCTTAGCAAAAAGTCTGGTGGAAAGACTTAAAAAACCCTGCGTGTGTACGACACTTTAGACAATGACTGCTAACCGGAATATAGTATATAATTAGGTTAAATATGAACCTGAATTCTAAAATTCTAAAGTCGTCTTTTAATTCTTTTAAAACCAACCGAATTCAAATTGCAATATTAAGAAAGTTAATAAAGTTGAAATGTGAAGCACTACGACAATTAATACACCCTTTGAAAATGGGAAACCAGTTCCTAATAATTCATGTAACATCAATAGATATATTACTATTTATACGAGAAGATATAAAGGAACCAATTTCAAACAAATGACCTTCGTTTACGTTAGCGATACAGAGAAATTATAGGTTTGCACATGTCTGTACCGGAGCATATTCCGAAGATTTCCTTCTGAACCAGACTATAAATACGGTTGATCTATTTTGTGTTGCTTCATTCAGTCTTTGGAAGCTCTCAGCTAACCATCCTTTTTCAATAGGTTCTCTCTTTTTACTTATTGCATAATGTCGGTAAGTACCACAAATTCCACCATATTTAATGAATTGTAACTTATATATTTATATGTTTGAGGATTCTTTTTATTTAATTTCTCAAAATATTTCCAACAATTAAATTCTTAATCGTAGTAGTGGGTTGCGATTTCTTCTAGGACAAATAATCAATTTGTTCTAATTTACTGCTTATTTTACTTAATTGTCAAATAAATATAATGAAATTATTCAATTAAGATATTACCATTAAGGTTCATAGGCCCGGTCACACGAGAGTTTTTACAGCGTTTCTAATGCTCCAAAAGCGTCGCGTAACATGGCTGCCTGTACTGCTCCTTTAAAGTCGTCATCGTTTTCATATTTCAGAATCAAGGAATGCCCATTTTTCGTACTGAAGTTGTTACTCATTACTTTGCTCCACGAGAGACAAACAAGGGCAATCATCATAGAAATACGGGCAAACACCATCACTTGGGCAATCACCACGGGGGAATGGCAAAACACTACGGCAATCCAGGGCAACATCACGGAAAGAACCATCATGGAAGACACACGGAACACCATAACAATTAATAAGGCTCGGCACAATGAAAAATAGCTTCATTGGATAATTTATCTGTTTTGTAAAATATTATAATGCATACAATAGACATTTAAAAAAAACACTTTTATAAAAATAATTCATTTTATCTATCGTTGGATGGTTTTATTTGAAACCTCAAAATATCTACATGAACATTGAAATTATATTTTTGTAGTTGTTACTGTTGTCTATTTTGAATTAGAATTCATCCCAAGAAAGATTATATAATAACCAGATTATATTAATTCAGAGTATACATATGTCAATAATTATATATATGTAGTTATGAAATATATTTTTATTATCATCTTTTTATTAAGTACCTATACTCATACGCCTATATCTTGTATAGATAGTATTAGCTTACGTAGAGATTAAAGAGCAAGGTTAATTGTACTTTAATATCAAATTTAGGATTAGGAATATTAGGAGCATGTTAGCTGAAAATAATCAACAAAACTACCTAAAAAATTAGTAATATTGTGTCTATAAAGAATGGGTCACGATCAATTTATTGCGAATGAAATGAACGCAACAAAAAATGGCTACTACGTCTGGAGATCAAATAAATGAACAACATGCTGGATAATTTCAACATTTATAGAGCGGTAAGTATACTTTTTCTCAGCTAAAAGAGGTAAAGTTATTTGTACGGAATTTAAGATAAATTAATTCATTCAATTCGGTTATATACTTTTTAGTTATAAATGACCTTGACCTTTTACTAGATCGGTTGATGGATAATGACCAATCATTCCACCAAATTTCAGGCAGTTTGGTTGAATATCTTTTTCCATTGCGCGAAAAACAAAATAACAAATATAAATGCAGTCTAAAACACAACCTTCCACAATCTGCGTAAGAAATTGATAAGGAATTTAAGTAATACTTGTTGTGAGTGAGTTTATTATTGTGTTATTTGAAACCGCAGTCATTAAATAATAATCTGACACATTTGATGCAAAATACATTTTTTTGGTTTGGAATTTCTCAAAGATGATTAGAATGGTTGATTGGATATATTTTAACTTTATATACAAATATGAAATATAATACACATATAAAACAGCGAAGGAGAATTTTTTTCATTCTGATCGTTTTGCATCTCAGCTGCTGAATAGATAGGCAAACAAAATTGTCAAGTTGCGGATCTTTCACAGTTGCTCTCATTTCGAGAGTAGACCTTTGAGAGGATATAAAACTCTGATGAAGTGAAAAGACTGTCAAGAATGGAGGATGTTTCTAGTATTTAATGATGGGTTATTATAGTACCAAGAACTATTCCGTTCAAAGTTAAAATTGAGCAACAGTTTAGGTATATTGAGAAATGGATATATATTATATAAAAGAATTCTAACGATGGGTTAGAATAGTCTTCAAAGATCATTAATTTTAAAACTAGAAAATTGATGAACTCACCCTCGCAAATTTGTATAACAAATTTGCAACAACAATTTTATGCACAATCCTTTGGCGATTCTTTGATCGCTAACAGAAAATATTATGTACTGTTATACCTTAAAACTTCTAAACATAGAATAAGGAATTTGTGATAAGATGCACGTGCGAGAATTTAATATTTTTTTTTGTCCTTTTGTCAATTCAAAATAGAGCATCTCATTATGAAAAATAAATAATGAGTTCTATTTTTTTGGGAAAGAATTTAGATTTTATTCAATGTTACTAATATAGTTACAATTCTAACATTTTATGATTTATGATCAAATTATAGGGGCATAAATATAACGTAATGCATGGTAGTCTTGAAATGCAGTTGTGTTTTTATGTCTACATTGTGCAGCTACTACGAGGCAATAGGTTATCAAACGACTTTTGGAAAGAAGCCCAATCTTAAGAAATGGTTGAAATTTGGTAAATTCCTATTTCGCGTCCCCGTTTCATTTAGGGACGTGAACTAGGAACCAAGTGGTGAGTCAGTGGCCAAAATAATATCGCGTCTTGCGGGACGCTAAAATCCTTATTTTTGGGTCACATGACTGGCAATCTAGCGTCAGTTTAATGGAGAAATGATATAAATGAAATAATACAAGGTTTTACACAGTCTTCCTTAGCGTCCTGCAATCGCTGCAACCAACACTTCCTCTCTCTAGAGTAGTTTATCATAACTCTATGCTAGGAACCGATCGAAATACACCCATTAATCCACATAGTTCACGTTCCAAATAGGTTTAGGGACGTGAAATAGGAAGGAGGTAATTGTAAATTTGTATTTTTTTATATTGTTAACCATTTAAAAACAAAAACATGAGTACATAATATATCAATTTGATTTTCAAAACGATTATCTCAAATTTGCTGAATTTCGATTTCAAATATTCTTTTTTTGGTATTATTTGTTTATGTAGTTAAGATACTAGATTTTCTGTCAATTACCATTTTAGTTCATTACATTTTAATCAGTAGAAAGGTAATTCAATTTAAGAAAAATTGATTTATAAATACCCCTTAGTTCACGTACCTAATTAAGTTGGGGACGTGAACTAGGAAGAGGGTATTCGGATTGGTTCTTAGTTCACGTCCCTAAATGAAACGGGGACACGAACTAGGAATTTATCGAAATATCTATTATATCACGCGTAGATCAATACATTTACACATGAATATTGGTAGAGTGATAACAAGATATACATGAGAAAAGATCGACAAATGAACGAATGAAGAAGTAAACAAATTCAATAATTCTCTCAACCTTTCAAAATGCTACCGCACAGAATTATCTGTTCTGTATATCATAGCTCTGAGATCAGTAATCTACTTATTACAATAAATTGAATAAAATAAATTATATTTCAAACCAAATAGCATCTTAAATTAAATTATTTGGATTATTTTCAGAAATGCATAAATGTATACTGTCAAATTATCTTATCTTTTTTATCAATAATGTTAAAATTATGTTATATATTTTGTATTTTTTTTACAGCAGACACAGACAGGGATGGAAAGGTGATTAACAGTAAGCGATTCATGAATTTAGTAGTCTGTTTGTCCCTTGAAGAAGAATAACGAATTTAATAACAACAAAAACAATGGAGCTAAAAGATTTAATCATGGAAACGTTACTAGTTTGAACAGCGACGGAGACTATAATGTAGTTTTCTCAAAAAGATTAACCTTTAGTCCTATACGCTGAAAATAAAATTTCTTCGGATGCTATGATCGAGTGAGTTAGGCATGGTGTGAAACGTTTCTATTTTCATCATTCAACTTGTTCATTAATACCCATATTCAACCTTATATGTTGACCCAATATTGAATATTTCAGTTGCAAGAGTAACGAATATTCGACAATGCTACTTGCTATATGAATAGAAAAATATTATTGTAAGATATTAATTAAAATTGACAATTTATGACCAATAAACAGTAACTTCCAGTTTAAGAATAAATTAGATTATATTTTTATGTTAAAAAAGGAAATATCTCAATTGGAAGGATTTAAATTCAGGAGAACTAAAAACAACAATTCAAAATTGTGTACAATCAACTAATTTGATTTAAATTAATTAAAATATACGACTCCAATATACAACAATTTCAAACAAATAACCTTGGTTCACGATGCTGATAGTTGATACAGTGAAATTATAGATCTGGACATGTCTGGGACGGCGTCCGTTCTATAAGTTTTTCCGCCCCACCAGACTATAAATAGGATTGGTCCGTAAAGCCTTGTATCATTCAGTCACTGGAAGCTCTTTACTAACCATCTAACTTTGCCTACTTCGCTGTCTACGATACTACATAATGCCAGTGAGTACCATAGTGTCTTATGAATTAGACTTTATTAAAATATATAATCTAAAGCTTTTATAGCTAATTAGGTGGTGGCTACAAACTTCCAAAAATAGGGTTCATATAGTAGCTCAATGTTAATCATTATAGGTATTGTATGGCATTAAAGTAGACTCTAATATTTTTTTATGAAACATCAGTAGTCAGTACCAATTTTCATTTTAATATTGGAAATGTCTACATTTTTGTTCCTACCTAATATTCTAATTAATTGGATGGAATTGACTGGGGCGATAATTTGAAACAATTTGATCTGTAACAAATGGATATCTTTACTTTTACGGTGCCTGCATATGGTTGATTCACTTTTACAGTTCAAAATTTTTCTTGATTTACTTTAAAGGTCCTCTGCAGGCTCCAGGAAAAAAATGAGTTTATTACATAATATTTTAGAACTAAGGTTTATGATCATTATCCTGCAAACCGTATACAATTCGGTTCAGTATATATTTTATTATTTGCTTTTACAGTTTTTTAATACTCTATGAGAAACAATTGAGTGAATCTCCAACCTGACGCCGAGAAAGAAGATTGTACACTCTTTGTTTTGATTGTAAATTTAGATTTTTAAACAAACAATTCGTTATTGGCCTTCTTTTAAGATATTAATTGTTTCTAAAATTATATAATCGTATCTATAATAAGTTTATCCAAATTTAAACCTTTAAACGAATAATATATAGATTTATTAAACTAAATACCTAGTTGACAACAAAACAAATGGTGTATATTCTTCTTCTTCAGACTGAAAATTAGTAAGTCGGAAGTAAAGTAGGTTTTGTAGAGTTTGGATTATAAAAATCTTTAAAAGCATATAAAATTAAAAATATACTATCAAATTTTATGGGGTTTGCAGTAAAATAATAAGAAACATTAGCCTCGTTGATTTAAGCAATAAAAAAATTTGCTTTGAAAGGTCTGAGATTTTTCATGATTTACTTTTGCGGTCCTAAATACTTGCACGTCTGATTTTTTTTACATTGATTAACTTATATTATAAGAATATAGGTTATATATAACCCTAGTTTATATAGGTTATATATATAATTCTTCTGTCCATCAATATTATGTCAGTTTTACAGTTTTTTTTTGTATGTATTTTTCTCTCCCAAAAGATCGTTCAGTTTCATCCACTCGATTACATTTTGCGTATTTTTTTGGTAGATAATTGTTGTCGCAAAGGAGCATTTTTCCAT
>CANNZV010005569.1:29853-47886 GCA_947561585.1 Caprella mutica
CCATGTTTTTTTAATCCTTATTTACCTAGTTAAACAAATGAAGAACTACTTAGATAGAAATAACTGAGAGTTGCTAATGTATAGTTTATTGTATCCGCTAGATTGTTGTACTGCACACTTCAGGATTGTTTAATGACCTGGCAGGGGGGTTCGGGGGGCGGCACGCCCCCCGATATACATATATTTTATGTCTAATCAGTAATGAATAAGGATTTAAAAACAGGGGGGCTCGTGACCGGGGGGGGGGGGCTCATGACCGGGGGGGCTCTTGACCGGGGGGGCTCTTGACCGGGGGGGCTTATGACCTAGGGGGGCTCATGACCGGGGGGGGGGGGGGGGGGGCTCTTGACCGGGGGGGGGCTTATGACCTACACCCATTAATATTGTAGATTCAGTAATTAGTCAACGAAGAAAAAATAAGACAAATAAAGTAGTGTCACTATATTTTCCAGTGCTTGAGGAGTTTCGTGGTGCTTAACTTCATGAATATTGTTTAAAAATGAATATAATTGTAGAGCACTGATTCTTCACACCGTATTCAAGCAAATTTACCCAAATTCATCTATTATGAAATCAGTCAATGTGTTTGTTACGATCGTGTAAACGCGCAAGCTAATGTTCCAAATTTTGTTTTGAAATGTGTTGCTTTATATGTTGTTAAGTGTTTCCCTATAAACTGTACTATAATGATATAAAGTTATGACCGACGGAGGGAATCGGTTTTAAACACTTTATTCATATCATCGGTCACTTGACCGACAAAGTGAAATACGATTTCTCTTCATCGGTCATAAAAAAAAAATCATTTTTTTCTTCATTAATTCCACTGCATTAATCAATTAAAAACATTGCTAATATAACCGTGAAGCTTTAAACCTAATGAAGTAAATGCTTACTTATATAGGATATATTGCGTTATCATATGTATATTAGGTATTTGTTATTTTTCAATAAAAGTGATATCAAAGATATTTTTTGTTTATTATTCCATGAAAACATTTTCTATACTTTTCTAATTAGGTAGGTATTTAAATTTTTCTAGAGTGAAAATGATAACCAAAGCATAGAATTAGCGTATAGTATTTCAGAGGAACACACGTACCGAGGTGTAAAATTCCTCCCAAGCCTCACCTTAAAAAACTATAGGTTAGACCCCAATACTAATGCAAGTTATTTTAGAAACCTAAAAATGAATCTAGATCGTTATTTATTGAGTTTTCTTTGATTTTCCTCCATAATTTCAGTGCTTTATAAATGTATTTTACTCAATACCTAACTTGGTTGCTCAGCCTCACAGTAGGTATCGCTTCAAGTATTTGTTTTATAGTTTGTAACATCATTATTTGTGCCTTTAATCACATGCATTAATAATTTTTAGTAATGATATTTCCGTCTGCTTTTTGATGCATTTTTGTCTTCTCCTTTTTGACTTTGTAAAAAGTCAAAAAAGGATTAGGAGATCAAATAAATGAACAACATGCTGAATAATTTCAACGGTATACTGTTTCTCAGCTAAAAAAGTAAAGTTATTTGTACGAAATTTAAAATTATAAATTAATTCATGCAATTTGGTTAAATACTTTTTAGTAATAAATGACCTTGACCTTTTACCAGATCGTTCCCAAAATCTAATAAACCGGTTCACGGATAATGGCCAATCGTTCCACCAAATTTCAGGCAGTTTGGTTGAATATTTTTAGAGTTATGCGAATAACCAAAATTACAAATAAAAAATGCATTCTAAAACACACCATCCACAATCTGTGAAGTTAATAACAAGGAATTAAAGTTTAATACTTGTTGAGAGTGAGTTTATTATTGTGTTATTTGAAACCACAGTCATTAAATAATAATCTGACACAATTATATCACTTAGACACAATTTGATACAAAATACATTTTTTCCGGTTTGGAAATCAAAATATCCTACTCCCAAAGATGATTCGAATTGTTGATTTGATATGTTTGAACTTTTTTATACCAACCGTCACAGCAGTACGTTTGAAAATTTTGGCCTGGAATCAGTTCTCTTACAAATGACTTTGCACTGCCTCGCCGGATTCTACAATATGTTGAAAATTAAGTATCTAGCAGCTAACTTATTATACTTCTAACTCTTTTTCGTTCAGAAAGCCTGATTCAATACTTAGTTTAAGTCAGGTTACAATAACTTAAGGGGATAGTTCTTCTAACAAAACTTTTCTTTATTATTCGTCGTAGACCTTTGAAATATGACACACATATAAAACAGCGAATGAGAAATCATTTCTTCTCTCATTCATTCTGATCTTTTTGCATCTCAGCTGCTGAATAAATGGGCAAGCGAAATTGTCAAGTTGTGGATCTTTCGCAGTGCCTCTCATTTCGAGATTCTGTGAAATAACAAGCACACAACCTATAGCGTATGCCTACATGGTTAATAAGCTCAGTACACTTAGAAAAGAAAAACGTCTATATACTCTCTACATAACTGGTGAAATTAATACTATTTTTTAATAAAACTTCAATCATTGACTCCATTAAAAATTATAATATCTTTTCTATGGAAATACAATATTCAACCATACCCCTGACTCACATAATGTTGGATCAATTGGATCGACATTTCAATGTTACATTGTAAGTGTGCTGATCACAAAATTTATTCTATTCAAACTGACTTGATGACCCTCAGAGGATCGATGTCGTACAGAAAGTTGTTCTTTAAATATCTGATACGGCCCAGTGTTGGGCTCCCGTTGATATTAGAGTACAGCTTATTGTTACTGGGGATTTATACAAATAAAGAGGCTTGTGGGTTTCCGTTCGGATCAATCTTGGCAAGAGTAGACCTTTGAGAGGATATAATACTCTGATGAAGTGAAAAGACTGAGGCAAACTCTGTCAAGAAAGGAGGATGTTTCTAGTATTTAATGATGAGTTGTTAGGACCAAGATCTATCCCGTCCAATGTTAAAATAGAGCAGCAGTATACAGTGTGTTTCAACATTTTTGATTCTTTTCAGTGGCTTTTATTTATAGTTATACTGACGAAAAGAAAAATAATACACCAAAATGTTCAGGAAGAGTGGAATTTTAATGATTAATAACAAGAAATACATACATATTATAGAATGTGCAGGAAGTGGCCTCCATTTTGCTGCACACAGAGATTCGCCCGCTTCAAAACATTAAGTGCTACACTCTGAAGGACATTCTCGCGATGTTTTTCTTTAAATCTCTTCACAACATTGATAAGTTCGTCCAATTTAGGTAGTTGGTCTTCGAGTATTTTCAAATTTGCATAACTTTTTTAAAGCTGTTCAATTTTTTAAGGATTTAGGCAAGAATGAAAAATTTATAGCTTAATGAATTTTATAATTCCGTAACAGAAACAACAGTTAGTTTTTCTACATTTTTTATATTAAAATTTAATGTCCAACATCATTATGCAATTATAGTAAAATATATGCTACAAAACTAAATTAGTAAATTCTGTACATACAACCTAAATGTATAGTTCTCTACTTCAATTATAGTTTGTACTCCACCACGTTAATGAATAGCAATCTCGAAATTAATGTAACTCTTATTAATTGTTGTATTTCACCTCAATTGAACACTACCAACGAGTAAACTGAAAAATAGTTTGTAAATAATCAGAATAAGCAGCATGAAATATATTCAATGATAGCTATTGAAACTATACAACTGAAGATGTTTATGCAATTTAAAGGACTTTCTTTCAATGAAATAGCTAGCGTTAAGAAAGTTTATCACCGGTAATATATATTTCAGAAGAATGAGGTCTCATCAAACGTATGAAACTGATATTTGTAAATTATGTATAACCACAATTTTATGCATAATCCTCGCAAATTTTTCAATTCTTTGATCGCTAACAGAAAATACGACCAAACTTCTTTACCTATATAGCAGTTTTATAAACTGCACGTTTTTTTGTTCTTTAATCTATTCTAAATGGACCATTTCAACATGAGAAATAAACATTAGTTGCAATTATTGTATCTTCTATTTCTTTTAATTAGGAAAGAATTTAGATTTTATACAATGTACCAAATATAGTTACAATTCTAACTATAACCCTACAACAAATTATAGGCGCATAAATATAACGTAATGCATGGTAGCCTTGAAATGCAGTTGTGTTTTTATGTCTACATTATGCAGCTACTATGAGGCAATAGGTTATCAAACGACTCTTGGAAAGAAGCCCAATCTTAAGAAATGGTTGAAATTTCGGTAAATTCATAAATCGCGTCCCTATTTCATTTAAGGACGCTATAACTAGGAACCGATCCAAATACACCCCTTAATCCCTATACTTCATGTCCCAAATTGATTTAGGGACTTGAACTAGGAAGGAGGTAATCATAAGTTTATATTTTTTTATAATGTTAACCATTTAAAAACAAAAACAAGAGTACATTATTATATCAATTTGATTTTCAAAACGATTTTCTCAAATTTGCTGAATTTCGATTTCGAATATTCTTTTTTGGTATTATTTGTGTATGTAGTTAAGATACTAGATTTTCTGTCAATTCATATTTTAGTTCATTACATTTTAATCAGAAGAAAGGTAATTCAATTTCAGAAAAATTGATTTATAAATACCCCTTCCTAGTTCACGTACCTAATTAAGTTGGGGACGTGAACTAGGAGGGTGTAGGTCATAAGTGTAAGGAATTAATTTATTTAATCTAGAAATTCATTAATTATCATTTATTTATAATTTGTTTATATATGACTGTTGGTATCTAGGATATAGAATTTTGTATAAAAGGCAACTATTTCTCTAATAAATTATCTTTTAAGATTCAACTGAAATTTGACTATTTATAATAAGCCCCCCCGGTAAAGAGCCCACAAAGTCATGAGCCCCCCCAGTCAAGAGCCCCCCCGGTCATGAGCCCCCCTAGGTCATAAGCCCCCCCTGCTAAGAGCCCTCCCCCCTCCCCGGTCATGAGCCCCCCCCCGGTCACGGGGCTCCCTGTTTTTAAATCCTTATTTACCTCTATTATTTAATCCTTATTGACACTGTTGTAGTTCATTACTGATTAGACATAAAATATATGTATATCGGGGGGCGTGCCGCCCCCCAAACCCCCCTGCCAGGTCATTAAACAATCATGAAGTGTGCAGTACAACAAACTACATTAGCAACTCTCAGTTATTTCTATCTAAGTAGTTCTTCATTTGTTTAACTAGGTAAATAAGGATTAAAAAAAAGGGAGGGGGGGGGGGGCTCGTGACCGGGGGGCTTACGACCTAGGGGGGCTCATGACCGGGAGGGGGGGCTCGTGACCGAGGGGGCTCTTGACCGTACCCCGAACTAGGAAGGGGGTATTCGGATCGGTTCCTAGTTCACGTCCCTGAATGAAATAGGGACGCGAACTAGGTATTAATCGAAATTGCTATTATATCACGCTTAGATCAATACATTTACACATGGATATTGGTAGAGTGATAACAAGTTGTACATGAGAAAAGATCGACAGATGAACGATGAAACTAATTCAATAATTCTCTCAACCTTTCAAAATGCTACAGTACAGAATTATCTGTTCTGTATATCATAGCTCTGAGATCAGTAATCTACTTATTACAATAAATTGAATAAAATAAATTATATTTCAAACCAAATAGCATCTTAAATTAAATTATTTGGATTATTTTCAGAAATGCGTAAATGTATACATACATTCTGTACAAGCATTTTCACTGTAATTTTAGTTTGGATATCAAATGTAGTATTTTTTTTAAGTCTTATTAATTAATCTAAGAGTTTTTTATCCGGTATAATATTCATGAAAAGCACCCAAGAAACAGACATCTATTTCAGACTCGATATCTTTAGCAATATATCAAAGTCTGTAATATTGCTTCATAACTGTATAGATCTTAACTCTTGGTCAATAAAAAATAAATTAAATATTCAAAATTTCACTTCATATTAAAATAGTTAGTTACCTAAATATATTTGATATCTCTCGTTTTTTGTGATCTTTAGAGTCCTCTCTTAATTTCCGATCTTATTTCATTACCTTCGCAGAATGCGGAAAGGTTATATTTTACCCGACCTTTATTTATTTATTTATTTTATTTATTTATTTATCATCTTGTTATTCGCTTAACTGAAAAATTGTTCAACCAAGTTGCCTGAAATTTGGTGAAACGATTGGTCAATGTCAATTGACCTGTTGGTAGAATTTCGGGAGCGACTCGGTCAAAGGTCAAGGTCATGGTTATTTATAACTCAAAAAGTATTGAACCATATTGCATGAAATTTGGTGGGACGTTTGGTCAATATACATTAACAATATTTTTAGACTTTGGGAGAGATCAGGTCAAAGGTCAAGGTCATTTATAACTAAAAAACTCAAAAAATATTCAACCAAATTGTCTGAAATTTAATGGGACGATTGGTCATTTATTATCCAGTTACCAGTATATTAGATTTTGGAAGGGAACGGGTCAAAGTGGCGGCGAAGTATGCGCTCTACCGAGTGCACGTAATCTAGTTATACTAATATTATACTGTACAATAATAATTCTATTAATTTTATTAAATCAGTGATTTTTGTAATAGCAATCTTTGCTACAGCAATAATTAATGTTCTGTTCTTTTTCTCTGTTGTAGAAAGCCAAAGGAAATTCTCTGGTTGATGAGGCTCTCACACAGGGTGAACGTATTGGGGTGGGGCCATGGAAGATAAAGGATTTATTTCAAGTTTAAACTACATATATTTTCTTATTACTTTAAAAAAAAATTACACCGGACATCGATAGGGATTGAAAGGCGAGTAAGTGAGTGAGTCGTCATGAATTTAGTAGTCTGTTTTTAGTCCTTTGAAGAAAACGAAAGAATAATAAAGAACATCAATATATAATATAGAATCATGGAAAACTTTAAAATTTTCTCAAGAAGAATAACCCATACGCTAAGAGTAAAATTTCTTCAGAGGCTATGATCGAGTGAGTTCTGCGTGGTGTGAAACGTTTCTATTTTCATCATATAACTTTTAAACTTCATCAGTAATTATGTTGTTTATAAATCTCAATGTTGATTTATACCCCCATTCAGACTAATATGTTGACCCAAAATTGAATATTTCAGTTGCAAGAGTAACGAATATTCGCTCATGCTTCTAGCTATATGGATTAAGAAATTACTGTAATATATTATATAAAAAAATTGACAATTTATGACCAATAAACAGATAACTTTCATTTTAAGAATAAATTAGATTGTAATTTTCTGTTGAAAAAGGAAATATCCCAATTGGAAGGATTTAAATTCAGGAGAACTAAAAACAACAATTCAAAATTGTGTACAATCAACTAATTTGATTTAAATTGATTAAAATATACGACTCCAATATACAATAATTTCAAACAAATAACCTTGGTTCACGATGCTGATAGTTGAAACAGTGAAATTATAGATCTGGACATGTCTGGGACGGCGTCCGTTCTTTAAGTTTGTATAATATTTAGTGGTGACTTCTGGATATGTCATTATTTATCAGGTCTTGTAGTTAAGGGTGACTACCAAATTCAGTAGAAAGTTAATTGGGCTGTAAAGTGAACTGAAATTATTTTGTAAACAGACATAGGGAAACCACATAGTCTACGCAGATGTGCTCTAGTTCACTTGTTAGGAGGGTTCTCAAGAGTTAGAAGTACCAACTCAGTAGGATTTAATGGCGTTTGAAATAGGTTTTGGTTTTAAGTTTCCGGGTACGAAATAGTATTTTGGTTCCTGTGGTTCGGCGATTGATTGAAACCGTCAAGGGTAATGGGTTCGCATACATATTTGAGAGTATAGTTTCAAGATGTTAAGTTGGTATAAGGACCGCCTTTTGGGCGAAATACAGAAAGTCCATTGGTCAGTTGGTGGGGTCAAGATTATTACTCTCCTTTGAGTTGACCAATTGAGAGTTAGAACTATATCTTGTGGGCTGGATTTGGAACTTAGAGGGTCGTAGGAGATTAAGAGAAAAGTAGTTCAGAGAGGGAATCAGCAGAGATCGGACTTGATAGTTCCGATAGGCAAGCTTAGGCCTGTAGCCAGTCGTCATATAGTTGGGAGATGTTCAACAAGTGTTTGAATAGTCTCTAGTTTTAAGAAGAAGATTTCCTAAGTGCTGAGACTGGAAGCTGTACCCCTTGCAAGCAACCCAAACCCCTCAAATGTGTCGTGTAAAGTATATTGAGTTAAGCCTTCCCTACTTATTATTATTGTAATCGTATTCAGGTTATTGATTTTAATTGTAGTATTTCATATTTAAGCTCTTTAGAAATAACTATCTTCTACAATGTTTATTCATTTGTTCATGAAGGTTATTACCATTATCCATTTGTATTTTTATGTGCTTACTTAGTTCATTATAATATTAAGTTTATTATGCGTTTCCTTATCCTTGTAATTCAGAAATTAATTGCAACTTATTGAATTATAATCTTATTTTCGAATAAGACGAACTCATGTTGTATAAATGGCCGTTCGGCAGTAATTAATAACCACGCTACCAAAATAAGTGGAAGAATTTGATTGTTGAAAAGTGTTAGAGCAATTAGGTGAAAGAAAAGTATTTGAAATGAAGTAATAATTAGATGATTGATTGAGCCAACATAAAGTATATACCCCCGAATATACACTGGTGGCGAGCGTTGGGATCGATGAATCTCATAAAAAGTTGCAATTGATTTATCTGAAATTACAAGGAACTATATATACTGTAATGCATCCATAATTTTGCTTGATGATTTGATTATTACCTATATTTTTTTCCAATCATTTAGTAACTGATCATTAGTTAATGCGTCCATTATTCAAGTGAGAATGATATTGGTTAGCATTTTATGATTCTCTTGTTCGGTCACCGCAAGATAGAATTACACCCTGTGTCAGTCCTTACACTATAAGTAATTAAGATCTCAGACGGTCTTGTGGTCGCCCTGTTATTAGAGGTGAGTGGAATTTATTTTTATTTGTAGATAACAAATATACGGTAGCCATGGTTGGTACTGCAGGAGCAACGGGTGAAGAAGGAGTTCCTCAGGTAGGGGTACCGCAGGTGTGCTAACGTGAATACCGGGGACGTTATCTATGGGGATGACGAATGTGTCGAGGAGATAGGGTTATGAGAACAAATGGGGAATATGCCCAGTTTGGTTCATTTGGACGAAGAGCAGAAGGCTCAGGTTGAAACTATTTGGCATAAGCACAAAGGTGGTATATCGCAACATGCCACAGATATAGGTAAATGCGATTTAGTCGAGCACAATATTGACACAGAAAATCATGAACCAGTGTTCACTAGACAATGGCCTATACCTTATCATATGAAAGATATAATGAAGGTAGAGATTGATAAAATGTTGGAAATGGGGGTAATTGAGCCTTGCGCAAGCCCGTGGCGGAGCCCATCCGTTTGTGTCAAGAAAAAGGAAGGCTATAGATACTGTATCGACTTCCGAGGCCCGAATAAAGTGACTAAGAAAGACAAATTTACACTACCGAATACAAATATATAGTACTAGGATCTTTGAAGGGAGCTAGATACTTCTCCAGCTTAGATTGTAAGAAGGGTTATTGGCAAATAGCAATTAGTGAGAAAGATAAACTGAAGACGGCTTTTTCGACTGATGATAACACTTATTGCTACCGACGGATGCCTATGGGTGTTTGCAATGCCTCAGCCACATTTCAAAGATGTATGCAAGAAATACTAGACACGGAGTTAGGAAAATGCGCTCAAGTATTCTTAGATGACATTTTGGTGTTTTCAAGCACTTTCGAGCAACATATGAAAGACCTGGACAGAATTTTGACATTAGTTGAAAATTCCGGACTGAAAATAGCACCTGATAAATGTTCTCTTGCAAAGAAATCCGTTAGATACTTAGGGCATATTGTATCGGAAGAAGGTGTAGAGGTGGACCCTGAGAAGGTATCGGCAATTAGAGAACTGAAAGAACCAACCACTAAGAGGGAAGTGAGGAGCATTATAGGTATGACGTCGTATTATCGGAGATTTGTTCCTGGATTTTCCGAAATATCAGCTCCACTGACTGATCTGACCAAGAAATATACCAAGTTTAAATGGGAAACTAAACATTCCCAAGCCTTCGATAAATTAAAACAAGTCTTGAGCGAAGCGCCTGTCCTTATTTATCCAGACTTCGGAAATCAATTTAAGCTACACACAGACGCAAGCAACAGCTGTGTAGGGGCTGTATTAGTACAGTCAGTTGACGGTTTAGATTACCCGGTAAGTTACTATTCTAGGAAGTTGAAGGCACCTGAGGTAAATTATACCGTATCTGAAAAGGAAGCACTGGCCATAGTTGCTGCAGTGAAACATTTCGAGTTCTACCTAGCAGGAGGTAAGTTTGCTGTTCATACTGACCATGCCCCCTTAAAATTCCTATTCCAGACTAAAAACACTGTTCCTCGTATCACGCGTTGGACTTTGTATCTCGGTGATTTTGATTTCGAAATAATATATAAACCAGGTAAAGATCACTTCATACCCGATGCACTCTCTCGGAACGTTGCCTGCGTTACCAGAAGTGCCGATAATTTCGATCCTGCGAGAATATTTTCCTCAGAAGTGGTTAGGGAAAAGCAAATGAACGAAGATGTTTGGAAAAAGATTATAGATGGCCTGGAAGAAACTTCTAATGAAATTAATTCTCCAGACGAGTTAGACTCATTTGCTATGAAGAACGGATGCCTTTATTATATGGCATCACAAGGAAATGAAGAAAATGCATTGAGAGCCAGATTAGTAGTGCCAAAATCACTTCGGAAGAACGCTCTTTTCTTAAGTCATGATAGTACACTCAGTGCTCACTTTGGCGTTAGAAAGACGCTACGCAAGGCTTGCTCATTATTCTACTGGCCCAATATGAAATCGGATATCCAAACCTATGTAGGAAAATGCATAACCTGCCAGAAAAGGAACTTTAGCGGGCTTACGAAGGCCCCCATTCAAAAGTTAACAACGGTAAATCACCCTTTAGAGAGGGTTGGAGTCGATTTGATTGGACCCTTACCCACCTCTTACTTAGGAAACAAGTATATAATGACCATCGTTTGCCATTTCACTCGTTATGTGCAAGCTTATCCTATCCCAGACAAAACGGCCCAGACTGTGGCTAAAACAATGTTGGATTATGTCTGCACGTTTGGCGGTATAGGGAGTATTGTAACTGACAATGGGAGGGAATTTACCGCAAACACGTTTAAAGAAATGGCAAAGCAGTTACAAACGAGACTGCACTTCACAACGCCATATCATGCTCAAAGTAATGGCATGACAGAAGCTTTCAACAAGCTACTGAAGAACACTTTATCGTCGCTGATTCAAGCTGATGTAATGGACTGGGATAGAAGTTTGCCGAGTGCCACATTGGCACTAAACGTTTCATATCATGATTCGGTTGGCAACACTCCATACTACCTTTTCCACGGGAGAGACCCTATCTTACCTTATGGAGAGTTACTTCGGAATGAAGTGTTAAACTATTCGCTGCAAGACGACACGTCTGGGTCTATCTTTTCCCGAATGCAGAAGGCATTCAGAGAAGCTCGATTAGCTAGTAATAGAGCCCATGAGCGTAACGTCAGGTACCAGAAGCCCAAAGGAAAACATGAATTTTTAGAAGGGGAGGTTGTGTTTCTATATAATAGTAAAAAGCACAGAGCACCCAATGCCAAATTTCTTCCAAATTGGATTGGACCTTATCGGGTCACTGAAGTGCTGGGAGAGGTGAATGTTAGAATAAAGCTAATACACAGCAAGAAAAATTCCTCACAGGTAGTACATGTCAACAGACTTAAACTAGGAAAGGTGAGTGAAGATGAACCGTACATTGCAGAAGAATATGCTGAAATTCATCCTACCAATGAAGAAGAAAAGGAAACAATCTCCAATGGTAGCGAAGATGAAGATCGAGAGGATGAGGGCATATACATTGTTGGGGTGCCGATAGAGGAACCTAGACTGCCAATAAAAGAACCTAAAGTGCCAACAATTGAGGCCGCTTCCAAAACTCCGCTGAGGTACAATTTACGTTCGGCTGGGAAAATTAAAACACCGTCGGTAATGAGGACATGATTTCTAGTGATCACAAATGTTCAGATGGAATGAGTTGGAGACCGATGGAGAGTATAATACTAATTTTAGTTTGCTAATATATTTAAGAGTAGACATTTGTTGCATGAAAAACTAATATAAGTAGATTTAAATGGTTAACCTTAGCTTAAGTTGCATCTTAGAGCTGTATAACAATTGAAGTCTGGTCGATAATGGTATGTTATTGGGAGCCATATAGTTTTTATGGTTGATGATCTGGTGATCGCATCTCTCCGCAGGTAAGTAATATGCGCATATTTTATTTGGAAATTCCAGCTGGTGAAGGTAGTACAACTAATGTAGTTGGTACGTACCGTTGGTCGGCCGCCCATCTTAAAGGAGGTGTGGCGAGGTTGTTTATTATGACTGGTGCCGTCTTAATTTCATTAATCAATTTGGCCAATTGAGTGTTAATTAACTGCTTTCGAGCACGGCTATCGTAAACCGATATTCCTACGGGATGCCAAGATGAGGCAACTGAGTGTGAAGCCAAGAGAGCTTTGTAGATGACGACCTGATGTTCAAGCACTAATCGCTTGTGGTTAGTTAAAGAGAGGCGGAGAGCAATGCGGATCGAGGTAATAAAATTAAAGGGACCAGAGTGGGTGATGACCATTGAAGGCTATGATTTCTGTAACGCAGAAGCTGATGTACCGTCACTGAGATCGAAAATACAGGTAGACAACTGAAAGGTAATAATTGTCACAGGATGAGTAGAATTGATAGTAAATATCAATAACCGTAGTATAGCCATTGATGTATGTAAATAGTAGAATAGTAGTAATAGTGGTAGTTACAATAGATTAGCGTGATTGGACTAACGAACAGTCGATTTCTGGTGATGATGGCCATGGGAAGTCTGACGAGGAGAAGGGTTCAATCACCCAGACCGCAGATGGTGATATACAGGTATTCCACAAAGGAAGTATAACGTGAGTATATGTTCTCGGTTTAGGATGAAATATTGGAATATGTATGTGGTGAAGAGGATTGACCATAGGTAATTTGGTTAATTAATTTGAGCTCCAGCTACTTTATCAAGTTCATTTGAATAACTATGGAAGAGCGAATAACTTCAAGGGAATTTAATCCCTGGATTAAGATCATGTTGAATTCATAAATGTGCGAAGTTATCGATGCTAGTTAGGTCAAAATGTATTATCTTATAAGTAATTAAATTGTCACTGAAAAGTTTCGGAGAATGACGTATCTCCTAAACAATTATAAATGTAGGTAGACTAGTAGAATAAATATTGATTTTAAAGTATTTTATAGAATGGGAAGGCTTACTTGAAAGACTCATATACATTTACTCATTGACACTCTTAAATTACAGTACCGAGGGGACCCCAACACGCCAATCTGTACTGGGCTCATTGCGAGATATACAGTCGAGAGACTTCGACTTGAGGGAGTGATGAGTGGAGTCAACCACACCTTGAGTGGGGAAAGAGAAGAGGCATGCATCGACGATCTGCCCAGACGTTTTTATGGCCTCCTCAGAGACTCGCACAGCACCACTAAGCAATCACATCGACCGCTGATGACTCGAGTGCCCTAGGTACTATTCAACAACACGAGTGCAACAGGCACTATTCGACTACATGAGTACACCAGGTACTATGCAACTACAAGAGTGCCCGAGGTACTATTCAACGACACGAGTGCAACAGGCACTATTCGACTTCATGAGTACACCAGGTACTATGCAACTACCAGAGTGCCCTAGGTACTATTCAACAACACGAGTGCAACAGACACTATTCAACTACATGAGTACACCAGGTACTATGCAACTACAAGAGTGCCCGAGGTACTATTCAACGACACGAGTGCAACAGGCACTATTCGACTACATGAGTTCATCAGGCACTATTCAACGATGTGGGTGCCCTAGGAACTACACCGGGATTGCAACTGTATGCAATTGTCGTTCACGAGGCTCTGCGCACGACACTGTGCGTCAACGACTGAAGAGAAATTAAGCAGTTTCTTGTAATCTCACCTCTGTGTGGAATCTCTATCTCACGGTACCATGAAAAGGAATAACATGCGTTATTCTATATATTCATCCTAAGGCTGAGTAATAGAGCCTATCTTTAAAAACAATCTCACAAGTGAAGTGATCAATTAAATTAGGTCATAAATTATTTGAACCTTGATAGTGATGCTATACATTTAATTTCGAAGTGACTCTTACTAATTAAAATGAATTAGGTGGTTTCACGAGCCTACACATAAAGTGTCAATATATATTAAATAGGTATATTTAAGTTAGAGTTAAGTTAATTTAAGTGTATTATATTCTGTATTCTTACATAATTATATGGAATGAATTTATTCATATCCTATATCATGGAATAGATCCTCAAGTAATATGGATTATAATTTACTTAATTAATTATTCATGCAGATAAGGAATGAACCTCTATATAGTATTCCTTATTTTAAATGTATTTGAATTCTATAATATTATGTTAAATTTAAGATATTGTGTTAATTTTAAGATTTATTTTGTATTGGTATTAATTAATAGGGAAATTAACATTCATGTTGTATTCATTAAGGTAGGATATTATTCTTTTAACATAATAGGGAGGTTTAACGGGAAGGTTTAGTTAACCGAAGCAAACTCGTAGAAAACGACGCGTAGAGAGGCTTGTCATAGAAAATTGTAGATAAATGTTAGGGGATACCACGATAGATCAAATATTTAGATCCAGAATTCACATTTTAGAGAGGGGGCTGTGTATAATATTTAGTGGTGACTTCTGGATATGTCATTATTTATCAGGTCTTGTAGTTAAGGGTGACTACCAAATTCAGTAGAAAGTTAATTGGGCTGTAAAGTGAACTGAAATTATTTTGTAAACAGACATAGGGAAACCACATAGTCTACGCAGATGTGCTCTAGTTCACTTGTTAGGAGGGTTCTCAAGAGTTAGAAGTACCAACTCAGTAGGATTTAATGGCGTTTGAAATAGGTTTTGGTTTTAAGTTTCCGGGTACGAAATAGTATTTTGGTTCCTGTGGTTCGGCGATTGATTGAAACCGTCAAGGGTAATGGGTTCGCATACATATTTGAGAGTATAGTTTCAAGATGTTAAGTTGGTATAAGGACCGCCTTTTGGGCGAAATACAGAAAGTCCATTGGTCAGTTGGTGGGGTCAAGATTATTACTCTCCTTTGAGTTGACCAATTGAGAGTTAGAACTATATCTTGTGGGCTGGATTTGGAACTTAGAGGGTCGTAGGAGATTAAGAGAAAAGTAGTTCAGAGAGGGAATCAGCAGAGATCGGACTTGATAGTTCCGATAGGCAAGCTTAGGCCTGTAGCCAGTCGTCATATAGTTGGGAGATGTTCAACAAGTGTTTGAATAGTCTCTAGTTTTAAGAAGAAGATTTCCTAAGTGCTGAGACTGGAAGCTGTACCCCTTGCAAGCAACCCAAACCCCTCAAATGTGTCGTGTAAAGTATATTGAGTTAAGCCTTCCCTACTTATTATTATTGTAATCGTATTCAGGTTATTGATTTTAATTGTAGTATTTCATATTTAAGCTCTTTAGAAATAACTATCTTCTACAATGTTTATTCATTTGTTCATGAAGGTTATTACCATATCCATTTGTATTTTTATGTGCTTACTTAGTTCATTATAATATTAAGTTTATTATGCGTTTCCTTATCCTTGTAATTCAGAAATTAATTGCAACTTATTGAATTATAATCTTATTTTCGAATAAGACGAACTCATGTTGTTTAAATGGCCGTTCGGCAGTAATTAATAACCACGCTACCAAAATAAGTGGAAGAATTTGATTGTTGAAAAGTGTTAGAGCAATTAGGTGAAAGAAAAGTATTTGAAATGAAGTAATAATTAGATGATTGATTGAGCCAACATAAAGTATATACCCCCGAATATACAGTTTTTCCGCCCCACCAGACTATAAATAGGATTGGTCCGTAAAGCCTTGTATCATTCAGTAACTGGAAGCTCTTTGCTAACCATCTTATTTTGCCTACTTCGCTGTCTACGATACTACATAATGCCAGTGAGTACCATAGTGTCTTATGAATTAGACTTTATTAAAATATAATTTAAAGCTTTTTTAGCTAATTAGGTGGTGGCTACAAACTTCCAAAAATAGGGTTCATAGTACGTGGATCAATGTTAATCATTATATTGTATGATCATGCAAGTAGACTCTAATATTCTTTTATGAAGCATCAGTAGTCAGAATCAATTTTCATTTTAATATTGGAAATGTCTAAATTTTTATTCCTACCTAATAATCTAATTAATATATGATTATTGGATGGAATTGACTGGGGCGATAATTTGAAGCAATTTGATCCGTAACAAAAAGAATATCTTTTCTTTCACGGTGTCCGCAAATGGTTGATTCTCCTTTACGGTTAAAAAATGCTCATGATTTACTTTTACGGTCCGAAATACTTGTCAAAAAACCGGGTACGAAATTAAAATAGCTATATCTTTAACAAAAATCATCGTATCTGCATGAGGTTTTCTTTGGCTAATGCAGATATTTATCCCCTATAAATACATTTTTTATATTCCAAATAGTTTTTCTACAGGGTGGCCATAAGTAAAGGGTGATGAAATCGCTCTTGCGCCAGCTCATTTCATACCTTGCTTGTCAAGAGAGTATATACTTCATCTCCGTAAATACGCATGATTTTAAGTACTCTTATATTGAATCAGTGGGTATTTCCGAAACTACGACATATTTATGGAGAAAATCTGAATCGATTATGGTGGATGCAGGATGATACCCTAGCACACAGAACACTTGCCAAAGAACGATTGAGGGAAGTTTTTGAACATGAATATTAGAATAATTGCCAAACTTCATGCACTTGAATGGATTCCGAGTTGCCCAGATTTAATTCCTTGTGAGGTTATTTCACATATTTGTAAAATGTTCCATACTCCTCCACACCTGACAATCTGAATTAATTTGATAAAAATAACGCATGGTGTGGATTTCTTGGAAGCTAATTTTGACGTTATCAAAAGATCAATGAAAGCAGTCAGAAGGAAACGGGCACAAAAGGTGTTAAAATGGGAGATAATGCTTACTTTTGGCTAGCAGTGTTTTACTTTAGATCTTTATAATATAAAATTGCTTCTTTATTATAAACAAACCTATTTTGATATCCCTAAACAATTAATTACATATCTTGCACAAGAGCAATTTCCACACCCTCTACTTATGACCACGTTGTAGAGAACTATTAGGAATATAAGGAAAAACGAAAGATGTTGTTATGGCAGAGAAAAATCTGCATTAGCCACAGAAAACCACACTGAGATACAACGGTTCTTGTTAAAGTTACGACGATTTCAACATCGTACCCGATTTTTTTGACTCGTACTGTATTATAGGAATATAGGTTATATATAAAAACATATGTCTTTTCTTTCCATCAATATCATGTCAGTTTTACAATCTTTGTTTATTATTTTCTCTCCCAAAAGATCGTTCAGTTTCATCCACTAGATTACATCATGCGTATTTTCTTTTTATATCAATGGGAGAATTGTTGTCGCAAAGAAAGATTTTTCCATCTTGAATGATGAAGAATAAAAATTTATATCTGAATAGGTAATGAAAGTACTAAAAGAGTTTGTAATATCAACCAATACTATTTATATGCCTAAATGTTTTTAATTTAGGAAGTTGTAATCAGAGTGATATCAAGTGGTGAGTCAGTGGCCAAATAATATCGCGTCTTGCGGGACGCTAGAATCCTTATTTTTGGGTCACGTGACTGGCAATCTAGCGTCAGTTTAATGGAGAAATGATATAACTGAAACAAAATTATGTTTTACACAGTCTTCCTTAGCGTCCTGCAATCGCTGCA
>CANNZV010005570.1:0-25754 GCA_947561585.1 Caprella mutica
TTTGATATCTTCATCTACATCTGGATTATCACTTCCTCTATCATCTGTAATTGTTCCTGATCCTGTATCAACTTTTGTAGTGATTTGTGTATCTGTTGTTTCTGCTTTTAATACTACTGTTTCATCATTTTCTGTAATTGCATCATCTTTTACTTCTGCTCTTACTTGTACTGTGTCAGCATTTGCTGGTAGTGTGATTTTTCCATCAGCTGGTACATCTACCCAGTTTGTTCCATCGAAGTATTCTAATTGTGATTCATAATCAGAACCTGCTGTTGCTGTTGATGTTCCATCTACACTTAATGTTACCTCTACATTTGAACCAACTTCATTTGATAATTTTACATCATATGTTAAGTAAACTCCATCTGCCTCTTCTACAGGTGTTGCATCACCTACTACGATATTTGCTTTGATATCTTCATCTACATCTGGATTATCACTTCCTCTATCATCTGTAATTGTTCCTGATCCTGTATCAACTTTTGTAGTGATTTGTGTATCTGTTGTTTCTGCTTTTAATACTACTGTTTCATCATTTTCTGTAATTGCATCATCTTTTACTTCTGCTCTTACTTGTACTGTGTCAGCATTTGCTGGTAGTGTGATTTTTCCATCAGCTGGTACATCTACCCAGTTTGTTCCATCGAAGTATTCTAATTGTGATTCATAATCAGAACCTGCTGTTGCTGTTGATGTTCCATCTACACTTAATGTTACCTCTACATTTGAACCAACTTCATTTGATAATTTTACATCATATGTTAAGTAAACTCCATCTGCCTCTTCTACAGGTGTTGCATCACCTACTACGATATTTGCTTTGATATCTTCATCTACATCTGGATTATCACTTCCTCTATCATCTGTAATTGTTCCTGATCCTGTATCAACTTTTGTAGTGATTTGTGTATCTGTTGTTTCTGCTTTTAATACTACTGTTTCATCATTTTCTGTAATTGCATCATCTTTTACTTCTGCTCTTACTTGTACTGTGTCAGCATTTGCTGGTAGTGTGATTTTTCCATCAGCTGGTACATCTACCCAGTTTGTTCCATCGAAGTATTCTAATTGTGATTCATAATCAGAACCTGCTGTTGCTGTTGATGTTCCATCTACACTTAATGTTACCTCTACATTTGAACCAACTTCATTTGATAATTTTACATCATATGTTAAGTAAACTCCATCTGCCTCTTCTACAGGTGTTGCATCACCTACTACGATATTTGCTTTGATATCTTCATCTACATCTGGATTATCACTTCCTCTATCATCTGTAATTGTTCCTGATCCTGTATCAACTTTTGTAGTGATTTGTGTATCTGTTGTTTCTGCTTTTAATACTACTGTTTCATCATTTTCTGTAATTGCATCATCTTTTACTTCTGCTCTTACTTGTACTGTGTCAGCATTTGCTGGTAGTGTGATTTTTCCATCAGCTGGTACATCTACCCAGTTTGTTCCATCGAAGTATTCTAATTGTGATTCATAATCAGAACCTGCTGTTGCTGTTGATGTTCCATCTACACTTAATGTTACCTCTACATTTGAACCAACTTCATTTGATAATTTTACATCATATGTTAAGTAAACTCCATCTGCCTCTTCTACAGGTGTTGCATCACCTACTACGATATTTGCTTTGATATCTTCATCTACATCTGGATTATCACTTCCTCTATCATCTGTAATTGTTCCTGATCCTGTATCAACTTTTGTAGTGATTTGTGTATCTGTTGTTTCTGCTTTTAATACTACTGTTTCATCATTTTCTGTAATTGCATCATCTTTTACTTCTGCTCTTACTTGTACTGTGTCAGCATTTGCTGGTAGTGTGATTTTTCCATCAGCTGGTACATCTACCCAGTTTGTTCCATCGAAGTATTCTAATTGTGATTCATAATCAGAACCTGCTGTTGCTGTTGATGTTCCATCTACACTTAATGTTACCTCTACATTTGAACCAACTTCATTTGATAATTTTACATCATATGTTAAGTAAACTCCATCTGCCTCTTCTACAGGTGTTGCATCACCTACTACGATATTTGCTTTGATATCTTCATCTACATCTGGATTATCACTTCCTCTATCATCTGTAATTGTTCCTGATCCTGTATCAACTTTTGTAGTGATTTGTGTATCTGTTGTTTCTGCTTTTAATACTACTGTTTCATCATTTTCTGTAATTGCATCATCTTTTACTTCTGCTCTTACTTGTACTGTGTCAGCATTTGCTGGTAGTGTGATTTTTCCATCAGCTGGTACATCTACCCAGTTTGTTCCATCGAAGTATTCTAATTGTGATTCATAATCAGAACCTGCTGTTGCTGTTGATGTTCCATCTACACTTAATGTTACCTCTACATTTGAACCAACTTCATTTGATAATTTTACATCATATGTTAAGTAAACTCCATCTGCCTCTTCTACAGGTGTTGCATCACCTACTACGATATTTGCTTTGATATCTTCATCTACATCTGGATTATCACTTCCTCTATCATCTGTAATTGTTCCTGATCCTGTATCAACTTTTGTAGTGATTTGTGTATCTGTTGTTTCTGCTTTTAATACTACTGTTTCATCATTTTCTGTAATTGCATCATCTTTTACTTCTGCTCTTACTTGTACTGTGTCAGCATTTGCTGGTAGTGTGATTTTTCCATCAGCTGGTACATCTACCCAGTTTGTTCCATCGAAGTATTCTAATTGTGATTCATAATCAGAACCTGCTGTTGCTGTTGATGTTCCATCTACACTTAATGTTACCTCTACATTTGAACCAACTTCATTTGATAATTTTACATCATATGTTAAGTAAACTCCATCTGCCTCTTCTACAGGTGTTGCATCACCTACTACGATATTTGCTTTGATATCTTCATCTACATCTGGATTATCACTTCCTCTATCATCTGTAATTGTTCCTGATCCTGTATCAACTTTTGTAGTGATTTGTGTATCTGTTGTTTCTGCTTTTAATACTACTGTTTCATCATTTTCTGTAATTGCATCATCTTTTACTTCTGCTCTTACTTGTACTGTGTCAGCATTTGCTGGTAGTGTGATTTTTCCATCAGCTGGTACATCTACCCAGTTTGTTCCATCGAAGTATTCTAATTGTGATTCATAATCAGAACCTGCTGTTGCTGTTGATGTTCCATCTACACTTAATGTTACCTCTACATTTGAACCAACTTCATTTGATAATTTTACATCATATGTTAAGTAAACTCCATCTGCCTCTTCTACAGGTGTTGCATCACCTACTACGATATTTGCTTTGATATCTTCATCTACATCTGGATTATCACTTCCTCTATCATCTGTAATTGTTCCTGATCCTGTATCAACTTTTGTAGTGATTTGTGTATCTGTTGTTTCTGCTTTTAATACTACTGTTTCATCATTTTCTGTAATTGCATCATCTTTTACTTCTGCTCTTACTTGTACTGTGTCAGCATTTGCTGGTAGTGTGATTTTTCCATCAGCTGGTACATCTACCCAGTTTGTTCCATCGAAGTATTCTAATTGTGATTCATAATCAGAACCTGCTGTTGCTGTTGATGTTCCATCTACACTTAATGTTACCTCTACATTTGAACCAACTTCATTTGATAATTTTACATCATATGTTAAGTAAACTCCATCTGCCTCTTCTACAGGTGTTGCATCACCTACTACGATATTTGCTTTGATATCTTCATCTACATCTGGATTATCACTTCCTCTATCATCTGTAATTGTTCCTGATCCTGTATCAACTTTTGTAGTGATTTGTGTATCTGTTGTTTCTGCTTTTAATACTACTGTTTCATCATTTTCTGTAATTGCATCATCTTTTACTTCTGCTCTTACTTGTACTGTGTCAGCATTTGCTGGTAGTGTGATTTTTCCATCAGCTGGTACATCTACCCAGTTTGTTCCATCGAAGTATTCTAATTGTGATTCATAATCAGAACCTGCTGTTGCTGTTGATGTTCCATCTACACTTAATGTTACCTCTACATTTGAACCAACTTCATTTGATAATTTTACATCATATGTTAAGTAAACTCCATCTGCCTCTTCTACAGGTGTTGCATCACCTACTACGATATTTGCTTTGATATCTTCATCTACATCTGGATTATCACTTCCTCTATCATCTGTAATTGTTCCTGATCCTGTATCAACTTTTGTAGTGATTTGTGTATCTGTTGTTTCTGCTTTTAATACTACTGTTTCATCATTTTCTGTAATTGCATCATCTTTTACTTCTGCTCTTACTTGTACTGTGTCAGCATTTGCTGGTAGTGTGATTTTTCCATCAGCTGGTACATCTACCCAGTTTGTTCCATCGAAGTATTCTAATTGTGATTCATAATCAGAACCTGCTGTTGCTGTTGATGTTCCATCTACACTTAATGTTACCTCTACATTTGAACCAACTTCATTTGATAATTTTACATCATATGTTAAGTAAACTCCATCTGCCTCTTCTACAGGTGTTGCATCACCTACTACGATATTTGCTTTGATATCTTCATCTACATCTGGATTATCACTTCCTCTATCATCTGTAATTGTTCCTGATCCTGTATCAACTTTTGTAGTGATTTGTGTATCTGTTGTTTCTGCTTTTAATACTACTGTTTCATCATTTTCTGTAATTGCATCATCTTTTACTTCTGCTCTTACTTGTACTGTGTCAGCATTTGCTGGTAGTGTGATTTTTCCATCAGCTGGTACATCTACCCAGTTTGTTCCATCGAAGTATTCTAATTGTGATTCATAATCAGAACCTGCTGTTGCTGTTGATGTTCCATCTACACTTAATGTTACCTCTACATTTGAACCAACTTCATTTGATAATTTTACATCATATGTTAAGTAAACTCCATCTGCCTCTTCTACAGGTGTTGCATCACCTACTACGATATTTGCTTTGATATCTTCATCTACATCTGGATTATCACTTCCTCTATCATCTGTAATTGTTCCTGATCCTGTATCAACTTTTGTAGTGATTTGTGTATCTGTTGTTTCTGCTTTTAATACTACTGTTTCATCATTTTCTGTAATTGCATCATCTTTTACTTCTGCTCTTACTTGTACTGTGTCAGCATTTGCTGGTAGTGTGATTTTTCCATCAGCTGGTACATCTACCCAGTTTGTTCCATCGAAGTATTCTAATTGTGATTCATAATCAGAACCTGCTGTTGCTGTTGATGTTCCATCTACACTTAATGTTACCTCTACATTTGAACCAACTTCATTTGATAATTTTACATCATATGTTAAGTAAACTCCATCTGCCTCTTCTACAGGTGTTGCATCACCTACTACGATATTTGCTTTGATATCTTCATCTACATCTGGATTATCACTTCCTCTATCATCTGTAATTGTTCCTGATCCTGTATCAACTTTTGTAGTGATTTGTGTATCTGTTGTTTCTGCTTTTAATACTACTGTTTCATCATTTTCTGTAATTGCATCATCTTTTACTTCTGCTCTTACTTGTACTGTGTCAGCATTTGCTGGTAGTGTGATTTTTCCATCAGCTGGTACATCTACCCAGTTTGTTCCATCGAAGTATTCTAATTGTGATTCATAATCAGAACCTGCTGTTGCTGTTGATGTTCCATCTACACTTAATGTTACCTCTACATTTGAACCAACTTCATTTGATAATTTTACATCATATGTTAAGTAAACTCCATCTGCCTCTTCTACAGGTGTTGCATCACCTACTACGATATTTGCTTTGATATCTTCATCTACATCTGGATTATCACTTCCTCTATCATCTGTAATTGTTCCTGATCCTGTATCAACTTTTGTAGTGATTTGTGTATCTGTTGTTTCTGCTTTTAATACTACTGTTTCATCATTTTCTGTAATTGCATCATCTTTTACTTCTGCTCTTACTTGTACTGTGTCAGCATTTGCTGGTAGTGTGATTTTTCCATCAGCTGGTACATCTACCCAGTTTGTTCCATCGAAGTATTCTAATTGTGATTCATAATCAGAACCTGCTGTTGCTGTTGATGTTCCATCTACACTTAATGTTACCTCTACATTTGAACCAACTTCATTTGATAATTTTACATCATATGTTAAGTAAACTCCATCTGCCTCTTCTACAGGTGTTGCATCACCTACTACGATATTTGCTTTGATATCTTCATCTACATCTGGATTATCACTTCCTCTATCATCTGTAATTGTTCCTGATCCTGTATCAACTTTTGTAGTGATTTGTGTATCTGTTGTTTCTGCTTTTAATACTACTGTTTCATCATTTTCTGTAATTGCATCATCTTTTACTTCTGCTCTTACTTGTACTGTGTCAGCATTTGCTGGTAGTGTGATTTTTCCATCAGCTGGTACATCTACCCAGTTTGTTCCATCGAAGTATTCTAATTGTGATTCATAATCAGAACCTGCTGTTGCTGTTGATGTTCCATCTACACTTAATGTTACCTCTACATTTGAACCAACTTCATTTGATAATTTTACATCATATGTTAAGTAAACTCCATCTGCCTCTTCTACAGGTGTTGCATCACCTACTACGATATTTGCTTTGATATCTTCATCTACATCTGGATTATCACTTCCTCTATCATCTGTAATTGTTCCTGATCCTGTATCAACTTTTGTAGTGATTTGTGTATCTGTTGTTTCTGCTTTTAATACTACTGTTTCATCATTTTCTGTAATTGCATCATCTTTTACTTCTGCTCTTACTTGTACTGTGTCAGCATTTGCTGGTAGTGTGATTTTTCCATCAGCTGGTACATCTACCCAGTTTGTTCCATCGAAGTATTCTAATTGTGATTCATAATCAGAACCTGCTGTTGCTGTTGATGTTCCATCTACACTTAATGTTACCTCTACATTTGAACCAACTTCATTTGATAATTTTACATCATATGTTAAGTAAACTCCATCTGCCTCTTCTACAGGTGTTGCATCACCTACTACGATATTTGCTTTGATATCTTCATCTACATCTGGATTATCACTTCCTCTATCATCTGTAATTGTTCCTGATCCTGTATCAACTTTTGTAGTGATTTGTGTATCTGTTGTTTCTGCTTTTAATACTACTGTTTCATCATTTTCTGTAATTGCATCATCTTTTACTTCTGCTCTTACTTGTACTGTGTCAGCATTTGCTGGTAGTGTGATTTTTCCATCAGCTGGTACATCTACCCAGTTTGTTCCATCGAAGTATTCTAATTGTGATTCATAATCAGAACCTGCTGTTGCTGTTGATGTTCCATCTACACTTAATGTTACCTCTACATTTGAACCAACTTCATTTGATAATTTTACATCATATGTTAAGTAAACTCCATCTGCCTCTTCTACAGGTGTTGCATCACCTACTACGATATTTGCTTTGATATCTTCATCTACATCTGGATTATCACTTCCTCTATCATCTGTAATTGTTCCTGATCCTGTATCAACTTTTGTAGTGATTTGTGTATCTGTTGTTTCTGCTTTTAATACTACTGTTTCATCATTTTCTGTAATTGCATCATCTTTTACTTCTGCTCTTACTTGTACTGTGTCAGCATTTGCTGGTAGTGTGATTTTTCCATCAGCTGGTACATCTACCCAGTTTGTTCCATCGAAGTATTCTAATTGTGATTCATAATCAGAACCTGCTGTTGCTGTTGATGTTCCATCTACACTTAATGTTACCTCTACATTTGAACCAACTTCATTTGATAATTTTACATCATATGTTAAGTAAACTCCATCTGCCTCTTCTACAGGTGTTGCATCACCTACTACGATATTTGCTTTGATATCTTCATCTACATCTGGATTATCACTTCCTCTATCATCTGTAATTGTTCCTGATCCTGTATCAACTTTTGTAGTGATTTGTGTATCTGTTGTTTCTGCTTTTAATACTACTGTTTCATCATTTTCTGTAATTGCATCATCTTTTACTTCTGCTCTTACTTGTACTGTGTCAGCATTTGCTGGTAGTGTGATTTTTCCATCAGCTGGTACATCTACCCAGTTTGTTCCATCGAAGTATTCTAATTGTGATTCATAATCAGAACCTGCTGTTGCTGTTGATGTTCCATCTACACTTAATGTTACCTCTACATTTGAACCAACTTCATTTGATAATTTTACATCATATGTTAAGTAAACTCCATCTGCCTCTTCTACAGGTGTTGCATCACCTACTACGATATTTGCTTTGATATCTTCATCTACATCTGGATTATCACTTCCTCTATCATCTGTAATTGTTCCTGATCCTGTATCAACTTTTGTAGTGATTTGTGTATCTGTTGTTTCTGCTTTTAATACTACTGTTTCATCATTTTCTGTAATTGCATCATCTTTTACTTCTGCTCTTACTTGTACTGTGTCAGCATTTGCTGGTAGTGTGATTTTTCCATCAGCTGGTACATCTACCCAGTTTGTTCCATCGAAGTATTCTAATTGTGATTCATAATCAGAACCTGCTGTTGCTGTTGATGTTCCATCTACACTTAATGTTACCTCTACATTTGAACCAACTTCATTTGATAATTTTACATCATATGTTAAGTAAACTCCATCTGCCTCTTCTACAGGTGTTGCATCACCTACTACGATATTTGCTTTGATATCTTCATCTACATCTGGATTATCACTTCCTCTATCATCTGTAATTGTTCCTGATCCTGTATCAACTTTTGTAGTGATTTGTGTATCTGTTGTTTCTGCTTTTAATACTACTGTTTCATCATTTTCTGTAATTGCATCATCTTTTACTTCTGCTCTTACTTGTACTGTGTCAGCATTTGCTGGTAGTGTGATTTTTCCATCAGCTGGTACATCTACCCAGTTTGTTCCATCGAAGTATTCTAATTGTGATTCATAATCAGAACCTGCTGTTGCTGTTGATGTTCCATCTACACTTAATGTTACCTCTACATTTGAACCAACTTCATTTGATAATTTTACATCATATGTTAAGTAAACTCCATCTGCCTCTTCTACAGGTGTTGCATCACCTACTACGATATTTGCTTTGATATCTTCATCTACATCTGGATTATCACTTCCTCTATCATCTGTAATTGTTCCTGATCCTGTATCAACTTTTGTAGTGATTTGTGTATCTGTTGTTTCTGCTTTTAATACTACTGTTTCATCATTTTCTGTAATTGCATCATCTTTTACTTCTGCTCTTACTTGTACTGTGTCAGCATTTGCTGGTAGTGTGATTTTTCCATCAGCTGGTACATCTACCCAGTTTGTTCCATCGAAGTATTCTAATTGTGATTCATAATCAGAACCTGCTGTTGCTGTTGATGTTCCATCTACACTTAATGTTACCTCTACATTTGAACCAACTTCATTTGATAATTTTACATCATATGTTAAGTAAACTCCATCTGCCTCTTCTACAGGTGTTGCATCACCTACTACGATATTTGCTTTGATATCTTCATCTACATCTGGATTATCACTTCCTCTATCATCTGTAATATAAGATTTACCTGAAGCAACTAAATTTGAAGTATTACCTAATATAACAGTTCCTTCTAAAGAGAAAGTTTCAATTTCTTCTGTTATATTATCATCTTTTGTTTTTACTCGAACTTGAATACTATCTTGACCTGCGGGTATTGTAGCTGTTGAAGTTTCTATCCATTGACCATTAATTAAAACTTCTGTGGTAGGTATATAATCATCTTGAGTTGCAGTTTCTTCTTGTGTTCTTAATGAAAAAGTAATATCTTCGTAGCTTACTTTATCTAACTCTATTGTAAAAATTGCATACTCACCTTCAATAACTTCATCACCAGTAATATTAAATAAAGGTATATCACTATTATCTGTAATACTTCCGATAGCTGTACTATCAGAAATAATTCCATTAACTGGATTAGATAGTATTATATTAAATTCTTCAATTATTTCATAAATATTATCATTAATAATAGGAATTCTAATCTCTTGAGTTGTTTCTCCTGGGAAAAATTCTATTATTCCTGATCTTGCTATATAATCAAGATTTTCATTAGCTGTTAAATCTGAAGTTGTGTAACTAACACTTACAATTGAAGTTGCAGCCTGACTTAAACTAACTGTAAATACTATTTCTCCATTCTCTTCATCAGCAGTTGAATCAGAAATAGTTATTTCTGGAATAATTACGTCTTCTGCTGTATCAACAGGAGTAGTAGAAATAGACTCTGATAAGTTCACCCATCTATCAGTTTCAGCAATACCAGGTAGAGAGTCATTAGTAGGATTTAAAATTGAATTAAAAGTTGAACCATCTGAAGTAGCTTCACCTGCATCTGGACCTGCAGCTGCGGCATCAAGTGATTCGATTAAAGTTTGGAAGTCAGAAATTAATGCTAAGTTATTAGAAGGTTCAGTATCAACACCTAAAGAAGCTAATTGCTCTAATCTATCTAGAATTTCACTTCCATTAAAAGCATTACTATCTAATGTATCTTCGATTTTATTATTATCTACATTTTTATTGATAATAATCGCTGTTGGGTTTTCGCTATTAACATTATCCTGTAAAAATGGTACGATTCCATTTAGTTCAACTTGATAAGTTTTACCTTGTACGTTAAATATTAAAAGAATTGATTCTTGATCATCTTTAAAATTTAATACATAATTTGTAAAGCCATTAGAGAATACATATTGTTCTCCTTTGTTTACATTAAATGACAAATCTTTATTTAAATCAATTTCTTTTAATTGTGATCCAGTTTTTATCGTAAGTTTCATTTTTAATCCTTTACTTTCTACTTTTTATCTTATAAATCTACTACTATTTCTTCATTAATAAATATCTTAACAAGAGAGTTTTGCCCTGTACCTTGATAAACATTGTATGTATTGCTATCAACTACTTGAGAGTTTTCTTGTATCCATTGTGAGTCTATGATTTCTTGACTTTCATCAGAAACCAAAATATCTTCTAAATATAAATCATAATTCATTTCAGACCCTTTTCATAATATACTTATATACTATATAAAAAAAGTCTCTAAAAAGTTTTTTTGGAGTTATTTTTGTGTTTTTTTTAAAATTTAATAATGAGAGATATGATTTTATCTCTCATGAAGTGAGTCTTGTTTTACTTTTAAAATAGGTTTTAAAATAAAATCAAGTATAGTTTTTTTACCTGTTACTATATCAACAGAAGCTACCATTCCTGGAATAATAGGAAGTTTTTTACCTTTTCTTTCTAAATAATTCTTATCAGTTTTTACAAGTACTCGGTAATAACTTTTATCATCTTTAGAGTCTTTATCCTGAATAGTATCTGCTGATATTTCTATAATCTTACCATCTAATCCACCATAAATAGAAAAATCATAGGCTGTAATTTTTATTATAGCTTTTTGACTAGGATTGATAAATGCAATATCTTTTGGATCAATCTTTGCTTCTACAACTAAAGCATCACTTAAAGGTACTATTTCTACTAAATCCATACCTGATTGAACAACTCCACCAATAGTATTTAAATTTAATTGCTTAATAATACCATCAACAGGTGAAGAGATAATTGTTTTCTCAACCTTATCTTTATCACCAATAAGCTTAGCTTCAAATCTATTTATTTTACTTATTGCCTCTTGTAAACCTTTAGAAGCCTCGGCTTTAAATGTATTTATCTTTTCATCAATTCTATTTCTTGCTTCTGAAATAGCATATCTTGACCTTGAAATTGAAAGTCTAGCTGTTTCTAAATCACCCTTTGTTTGATTGTACTCTTTTTCAATATCTAATAAATCAAATTTAGACTTAACCCCTCTTGCTACAAGTTTTTTAATAGTTCTTCTTTGTTGTTCAATAAAATCTAAACTTTTAGTTAGTTTTCTAATTGTACTTTGAATTTCTAACAACTCTTGTTTTTTTTGACTTACTTGATTTTCTAAAACTTTTATTGATGATTTTAGTTCATTAACCCTATTTACAAGAAGTAGTTTTTCTGTTTTGTCATATCTAGAAAAGTCGTTTAAAACTTTTTCATCAAATTCTAACTTTGGAATTTTTTTGTCTAAATCTAATTGAGATTCTATTTCAAGCCTAGCTTTTAATGCTAATAAAGAAAAATACTCCTGTTTACTCTCTTCTAAAGTTGCTTGAAACCTTGTAGTATCAATTCGCATAAGAGGATCATTTTCTTTTACTGTTTGTCCCTCTTTTACTAAGATTTCAGATATTATTCCCCCATCAAGAGACTGAACAGTTTGAATTTTATCAGTTGGTATTACTTTACCATTACCCCTTGCAAGTTCATCTATTTCAGCCAATGCAGCCCATAGTAAAAAAACTGCAAAAATACCTATTATTGAAAAAGTTATTATATTTGATCGAAGAGATGGTTTTTCATTTGCTAAAGAATAAGTAGAGTAAACAAACTCTAAGTCCTCTTCTTCACCAAAACCATATACCTTTTTAATCCCACAAAATAAACCTTTTTTCTTTTTTTTAGGTTTAGAAGTATCTTTATATACCCTTTGTTCTTCTACTTTTTCATAAGAAGTTATAGGTTCAGGCTTATCATTTCCAAGTATAGTTAAATGCTCTAACTCTTCAGTTGATTTTGATGTTTTTTCTACTTCATTTTCTTTCATTATCTACTCGCTTTTGTAGTAAATACTTCACTTTTAGGACCATCAACAACAACTTGTCCATTTTCTACAATAATAACTCTATCAACTAATTCCAATAAAGATGTTTTATGAGTAACAACTACAAGTGTTTTATCTTCAATTATTGTTTTTAGTTTTCTAATAAATGCCTTCTCTGATTGTCTATCCATTGAATTTGTAGGTTCATCAAGCATTATAATACTAGGATCAGAAATCAAAGCTCTAGCAAGTGTAACAGATTGTCTCTCTCCACCACTTAAGCCCTCACCCCTCTCACCAACTAATAAATCATATCCAGCTTCATGCTTTCCTAAAAAATCATCTAATCCCGCAATTTTAGAAACTCTTAATAACTCTTCATCTGAAACATATTGTTCCCCAATAGTAAGGTTATCCTTAATTGTCCCCATAAATAAAAATGGCTCTTGAGGCACACAGCCAATTGCTTGCCTTAAATCAGTTGGATCAACTTGTCTTGTATCTAGGCCATCAATTAGAACTGACCCTTTTGTTGGTTCATATAAATTCATAATAAGCTTTAGTAAGGTAGATTTACCTGAGCCTATTTTCCCTAGAATAGCAACTTTTTCACCCTCTTTAATAGTAATATTAATATCTTTTAAAGTTTGATGATTTTGATCTTTATATGCAAATTGTACATCTTTTAGCTGAATATCTCCTCTTAAATTAGGTCTACTAATATAAGTCTTATTCTCTTTTTCAACTGGCATATTCATAATTTCATCAAGGTTATTTAATGAAAGCATTGTTTTATCAAACTTAATAATCATTCCTACTAATTGTGATACAGGAGCAATTACTCTTCCATTTAAAATCATGGCTGCAATAATTGCCCCCATTGTTATTTCACCTTCTTGAGCTAAGTATACACCACCTGCAACAATAGCTATATTTGAAAACTGAGAAAGAAATGCAGTAAAATAAGTAATACTTTGAGATAAGAAATGCCCTTTATCCGCATAATGTACTGTTTTATTAATAGATTGATCCCAATGCGTTTTCATTCTATTTTGTGCTTTTACACTTTTAATAATCTCTAAACCTGCAACTGCTTCTATTAAAGTTGTTTGCTTTATTTGTTCTTCTTTTACAGACTTCTCAATCAAAGTTTTTAAAGGTCTTTGTAAATACCAAGATAATGTAATTGAAATAAGTACAGTCGCTATTGTTATATATGCCAAAGGCCCTGCAATAAACATGATTACAAGAATAAATATAATTACAAAAGGTAAATCAACAATTGCTGCAATTGTAGCACTTGTAAAAAATTCTCTAACACTTTCAAAAGATTGTAGTCTACTTACAAATTGACCTGTTGAAGAAGGTTTAGCATCCATCTTAATATTAAGTAAGTGAGTAAATATCTTATTTGACATTATTGCATCTGCTCTTTTACTTGCAATTCCTAAGAAATGTGAACGCATAACTTTTAAAAGTAAATCAAAAATCATTACAATAGAAATACCAATAAATAATGCCCAAAGCGTTTCTATTGCATTATTTGGTAATACTCTATCGTATACATTCATTGTAAATAATGGTGTAGCTAATATAAAAATATTAATAAATAAAGATACAATAATTACTTGTTTATAAATACCTTTATTTCTAAGCATTGTTCCCCAAAACCATTCTTTTGGATCTTCAACAACTACTTCTTTTTCAATTCTATTATTAAAATTATATTCAGGCTTTATAATTATAACATCACCTGTGAACTCTGATTCAAGTTTTTCAACAGTAATTTGAGTCTCACCAGTGCTTAGCCCTGGGATAATTACATTTGCAACACCCTCTTCTAAATCATAATCAAGAAGAACACAAGCTCTATTCTTATCTAAAATTAAAACAGAAGGTAAAGCTAATTTTGTAACATCTGCAAGTCTTTCTCTTTTCACTGTTTTAGGAACAAGACCTATTCTTTTTGCAGCCTGGTGAAACATAGAGATATTCATAGAAGTTTTATGAATAGGTAAGCCATAAGTTAAAGAGGCTTCAGAAGTTTCTCTTTTATGATATTTAGATAAAAAAAGTAGACAACCTAATAGGTCGTCTACTTTTCTTCTATCTTTTAAGTTTGATAAGGTTTCACTTCTGATTTCATTTGAATCATTATTTTCCATAATCACCTTTTAATCAATTAATGGTACTTTTTATATAATTTTTGATGCTTACTTACATTATCTATATAAGGCTTAGCTTTTTTTACAGCTTCAGGTAATGAAGATAATGCAGCTTTCGCTTCTTTTACTGAATCAAATATACCATAAATTACCTTTGCACTTTTCATAGAAGGTCCAAACTCATATGTATATGTACTTGAAGAGTCTAGTCCATTTATTTGAGCATAATTATTTGCAGCATCAAGTCCTCTAGTTGTAGCAATATTAAGAGTATATGTCTTTTCATCTGCATTTAAAAGTTCATCAATAGAACCACTTTGGATTACAACTTCTTGAGAAGCCTCATCTTCCCCTAATAAATCTTCTGTTAATTCATTAACATCTTGATCAATTACATCATCTTTTGTTTCAGTTTCTTCAACTTTTGCTTTTGATTCTTCATCACCCAATAATGCTGTTAATTCTTCTGAAACCGCAAGATTATTGTTTTCAACTTTTTTAGTAGTTGAAGTATCTTCTAATCTTGAATTAGCACATTGGCTAATATTTGAATTTAATACACTTGGAACTAAAATAGATAAGCTATTTAATAAATCATAGTAGTTTGAATAAAGTTCAAATTCTCTACTAACTAAACTCTTTTTTGCCTCATATAAATCTGTTTGGGCATTTAAAATATCTACAAATGTTCTAGTACCTGCTTCAAATTCACTTTTGTATACATCTACAATATTTTCGTTTGCAACTACATATTTTTTTAAAACATCAATTCTTTTTTTATTTTTTTGGTATCTTTGATAAGTAACTTTTACATTTTCAACTACTTTTTTAGTAATACCATCCAATCTTTGTTTTTGCTCAGCTAAAAAAAGTTCTTCTTGTGTTGAAATTGCATGGTCTGAACCACCATTATAAAGATTCCATGCTAAATTTAATCTAGCAAAGGCTTGATTCTCTACACCCTCTTCATTTAAACTTAAGTCATTGTCTGTAATTGCTTTTAACTCAAGATTTAAACTAGGTAAAAAACTAGCATCAGCTTGAGCTATTTTTTCTCTTTGAGCTTTTACTCTTTCAATTTGTTCTAAAATCTCATAATTATTTAAAACTGCTTTTTCAACTAATTTTTGAAGAGATGAAGGGAGTATTGTTTCATCTATACTTGGTCTACACTCATTTCCTTGAGGTTTCCCTCCTATATACCTTTTAAAAGTACTTACTCTTGATGATTTTAAGTCTTGTTCTTCTAAATATTTCTCTTTTACAAAACTTAATTTTGAGTCAACTTGATAAGTTTCTAAAACCTCTCCACTAATATCCTCTTTTTGTTTTGCAATTTCTAAATTCTCTTCATTTGTGGCTATCATATCTTTTGTGAGAGCTAAAAATTCTGTATATTGAACAAATCCCGTATAAGCTCCAATAGTTTCAAGTACAATATTTTCAATATTTCTATTTGTTCTATACTTATTTGCTAAATCATTATGTTTAGCTTCATTTACTCTACTTGGAGTTAAATCCCCATCATAAATCATTTGATTTAATGCAATTCCAAAATTATATCCATCTTCTTGATCAGAGCCATCTTCATTATTGTTGTTATTAGGTTGGTCATAGTTTTTGTCAGTATTAACTTTTTCAATTCTACCATCTATATCTATCCTAGGATAGTAATTTCCTTCTCTTTCATCCACATACTTTTTAAATGCTTCTTGATTCTTTTTTTCAGCAATAACTTCTGGATTTTGATCCAATACTTTTTGAACACTTTGTTTTAATGTATAGGCATTTAGTAGTGTAGCACTTGCTATTAATGATACAATTGAATATTTAATAATTCTAAAAGACTTCATATGATAACCCCAATAATAATTTTCTTGTTACTTTAATCACATTAGTCTTAATTATACATTAAAAAACCTTGTATTATAATTTTTTTTTCCATTTTTTTATAAAACAGTTACAATAAATAATCTTATATTTAATTTTTTAAAGATATAATACAGTACTCATACGCATATAAGGCATTCTACAATGGAAGAGAATATTAAAAAATATCATGAAATCTTAAAGAAATTATGTATTTTATACATAGAAGATGAAGAAAATATAAGAAAAAATATGAAGAAAGTACTTCTTTTATTGTGCAATAGTGTTTATGAAGCGTCAGATATTAAAAATGCAAAAAAAATTCTTGAAAAAAATAGAGTTGATATTATAATCTCTGATATAAACCTTCCTGAAGAAAATGGTCTTGATTTTATAGAAGACCTTAGACAAATTGATAAAAAAATTCCTGTAATACTTCTTAGTGCTTATACAGAAACAAACTATCTTTTAAAAGCCACAAAACTAAAACTTATTGATTATCTAACAAAACCTGTTGATTTTGACACTTTAAACAATGCTTTAATAAAATGTGCAGAAGATATATATGACAATGGAATGTTTATACTTAACTTTGAAAATGGTATTGAATATAATGTATTAAATAAAGAACTAAAAGATATAAACAAAAAAGAAATTAAACTAACATCTAAAGAACTTTTATTGTTAGACTACTTGACAAAAAATAATTCAAGAGTTATATCCCATGATGAGTTAAAAACAAATATTTGGGAAGATTATTTTGAAGCGACAGATTCAGCATTAAAGAACCTTTTGAATAAACTTAGAAAAAAAATAGGTAAAGAATCTATTTCGAATATCTCAGGTGTTGGTTATAAACTAAATATTTAATATAATTTTTAATACTTATTTTATCTAGTTTTATATAGAATGAATTTTAGATACATATAAAAGAGTCTAAAATGAATAAAATTTTCTTACTTCTAATTTTTATAAATATAAGTTTATTCTCAAAAGATACAACAATTATTGAGTTTATAAACAAAAACTCTGATGTAATGTTTTTAATAAACCCATCTAGTGGAAATATTGTAAAAGCAAATAAGAGTGCTAGTAAATTTTATGGCTATTCCTTGTCATCTCTTCATAAAATGAATATAAAAGATATAAATACTTTTACGAAAGAGCAAGTAAATAAAGAACTATCATTAGCTAAAACTGAGAATAGAAACTATTTTATATTTACTCATAAGTTGGCATCAAACAAAATTATAAAAGTTGTAGTTCATTCATATCCTGTTACTCACAATAACAAAAAACTTTTACTTTCAATAATTCATAAACAATCTCAAACTCAAAATATAAAAGAGTTTAATGAAAGACTTGAAGAGCAAGTTAAGATACAAACAAAAGAGCTAGAAAAAAGTAAAAGTAATATCACACAAATATTTACAGTATCTACAATCATTTTCTTACTTGGAATTTCATATTTATTTTATTTACTAAGACAAAGGGATAAACTATCAAAAGATATGTTAAATAAAAATGCTCAACTAAAAGAACTTAATGAAAGATTTGAATTAGCTATGAATAGTAGCAAAGATGGATTATGGGATTGGAATCCAAAAACAAATGAAGTTTACTTTTCTACTACATGGAAGAAAATGTTAGGCTATGAAGATCATGAAATAAAAGGTTCAGTTGAAGAGTGGGAAAAAAGAATTCATCCAGAAGATAAGGAAAAAGTATTTAAGGATGTATCAAATCATCTTGAAGGAAAAACACAGTTTTATGAAAATATTCATAGAGTTCAGCATAAAAAAGGTCGATGGGTATGGATTTATGATAGAGGAAAAGCAATCTTTGACAAAAATAATAATCCTACTAGAATTATTGGTTTTCATACAGACCTAACAGCTCAAAAAACAATTGAGAAAAAGATAGAAGATCAAAAAGAAGAGTTTAAAGCAATCTTTGAAAACTCAATGGATGGTATTGCTATTTTAGATTTAGATACTAAGTTTCTAAATTTTAATGATGCATACCTTAAGATTACTAACTTTACAAAAGAAGAATTACTTCAGAGATCTTGTTTTGAACTTACAATTGATGAAGAGAAAGAAAAGATAAAAAAAGCTTTAAATATTGTAATGAAAAAAGGTCATATAGAAAATTTAGAAAAAAGTTGTATAGTAAAAGATGAATCATTAATAACTGTTAATATGAGCATTACTTTAATGCCTGATAAAAAACGACTTCTTATAAGCATGAGGGATATAAGCAAGCAAAAATTAATTGAAACACAATCAAAACTAATTTCAATGGGAGAGATGATAGGAAATATTTCTCATCAATGGAGACAACCATTAACAGTAATATCAACACTTGCAAGCTCTCTTCTTGTAAAAAAAGAGTGTGGAATCTTAGAAGAAAATGATATAAAAGATAGCTCAGAAGCTATTGTAGAACAAACAAGATACTTATCCCATACTATTGATGATTTTAGAACTTTTATAAAAGACTCACAATCAAAAGAGGATCTAAGTTTAGTTCGAGCTATAAATAAAACAATTTCACTTGTAAGTCCTAGTTTAAAAAACAATTATATTCAACTAATCACAGATTTAGATGATGATATAAATATAAATGGTTATGAAAACCAATTAGTTCAAGCATTTATAAATATTATAAATAACTCAAAAGATGCTTTAAAAGAAAATATAGCAGATGATGAAAATAAACTAGTATTTATTCAAACAAAAAAAGCAAAAGATAAACTAATTATAACTATAAAGGATAATGCAAAGGGAATACCTCAAGATATTCTACCAAGAATATTTGAGCCTTATTTTACTACAAAACACCAAAATGTAGGGACAGGGATAGGCTTATCTTTAGCAAATGATATTTTAGTAAAACATCACAAAGCAAGAGTAAAAGTAAGAAATGAAGAGTTTGAATTTGAAGGGAAGAAACAAAAAGGTGCAGTATTTATTATGGAATTTAAGTGCAATTAAAAAATATAATTAATAAATATATTAAATTAAACTCTTTTTATGAGAGATATCATAAAAAACTAAACTTTAATTATAAAAAAGAACTAATTAAAACTTTAGAGAATAATTTAAATAAAGAAAACTATAGTTTTTATATTATAAAACTTTCACAAGATGATAGAACATGGCAAAGTAATATGTGCTTATCATTAAATGAAACAAAAGCTTTAGAAGCATTTTATATTAATAAGCAAAATAAAAAAAACCTATATTTATTAGAGTTTAAAAGCCCTAAAAAATCTGAAATAATAAAATTATCTTTAAAAGATATTTTAAAAGATGAAAAATTAATAGAAAAATTTATAAAAAGAATAAAATTAATACCAAGATATAAAAAAGAAAATATTGCAACTATGAAGGATAAGTGTGAGATAGAAATACTTTGGAACTTTAGCCACAGGCTTGAAGCAAGATATTTTTATTATCAAAAAGATAGCTTTACCCTTGACTTTTTTGAAAATCAAAAGCTACCTTTTTATATAGATAAACCTTACATTGAAGTGATAAATAATAAAGGTAAATATGGACTTATTTATAAACATAGTACTACACAAGAAGATAGATTAAATTTAATATACAAATGTATCTATAATCATATTGAAACAAAAGGTATATTAGCTCAAATTCAAACAAACAAGAGACTAAATACACAAAACTATAAAGATGTTTTATGCACGATAGTAAATTTAAAAACAAATGATATTTATACAAATAATGCCCTATGTGATACTTTAAATCAAAATAGTTTTATTGAAATAAGTAAAAATAAAAAACTTAGATATATCAAAATAGATGCTAAAACTTACAAGATTTGTGTGAAAAGCAAAGAGTATGACAATATTATAAATTCCACAATGCTAAATCAAAAACCTGTTTTTGATAAAAAACAAAACTTATGGGGATATATAAATAAATATGGTGAAGAAATAATAAAACCTCAATTCAAAACCTATGCTTTTTTTAATAGTGACTATGCAGTTATCAATGAAGATGAAAAATATTTAGTAATAGATAGCCAAGGAAAAATACAAATAGATAAAAAAGAGTTTATTAAAGCATTTAAAGATGATATATTTTTTGTAAAAAAAAGTGAGAAATACGCCATATATAAAAAGGGTAAAGTGATTGTAGACTATCTAGATATAAACAAAAGACTTGAAGAACTAAAAAATGAACAGAACCTTAAAGAAGAAGACTTGATAAAATATCTTAAAAAACTTCATAGAAAAAAAACTTATCAATTTACACAAGAAAAAAATCCTGTATTTTTACTTTTAGAACTTAAATTAATAAAAAAGAAAGCAACATTTGTTAAAAATAAATATGATTTATCATTAGATAAATATATAAGACAATTTGAAATCTTTGAAAAACACCTAGATTTAAATACTTCTGAGCTATCAAACCACAAGGTAAAAGTAAAAGCTTGTGAAATACTAAAAGAATACAAAGACATAATAATAGATCCTACACAAGGAACAATAGGCTTTAGATACCCTATGAATCAAAATATATTTGATATGAAAAAAGAACTCCCAATAGAGTTTAAAAAAAATAACAATGAAATACTAACTTTAGGAATAGAATTTAAATATCTTGAATTAGTTAAATAAGTTTATAGGAAAATACCGAAGCTAATCAAACTAAAAATAAAATAAAAAAGGGGTGATAAAATAGAGTAAAGTAAAAAAAAGTGGGCTAAAAAAAAAGCTTCTATCTAAAGGAACTGTAAAGAAGTTCAAATAGATAAAAGCTTAATAAATATACTCAAGAGCTGGCAGCGGCCTACGTTTCCACAAGTGAAACCTGCAGTATTATCAGCGATGAAGTGCTTGACTTCCAGGTTCGGAATGGGGCTGGGTATTTCCACTTCTCTGTAACCACCAGCAATATGAGTATAAAAAGTTCTAAATAAACTCTTTATACTCACATTAGGTAATGAGTGTAAAGATAATGTTAAAGTCTTAATGAATGAAACAATTCACACATTTATTAAGTATGTATATACTTAATAAGATAGTAAACCAAGAAATATATTAAAAAAAGCCAAACGATCTATTAGTACTAGTCAGCTAAACGTCTTACAACGCTTACACACCTAGCCTATCAACCAGCTAGTCTTGCTGGGATCTTCAGGGAAAGTTCATCTTGAAGTTGGCTTCGAGCTTAGATGCTTTCAGCTCTTATCACATCCGTACATAGCTACCCAACGATGCCCTTGGCAGAACAATTGGTACACTAGTGGTACGTTCATCCCGGTCCTCTCGTACTAGGGACAAATCTCCTCAACTTTCCTACGCCCACGGAAGATAGGGACCGAACTGTCTCACGACGTTCTGAACCCAGCTCGCGTACCGCTTTAAATGGCGAACAGCCATACCCTTGGGACCTGCTCCAGCCCCAGGATGCGATGAGCCGACATCGAGGTGCCAAACCTCCCCGTCGATGTGAGCTCTTGGGGGAGATCAGCCTGTTATCCCCGGCGTACCTTTTATCCTTTGAGCGATGGCCCTTCCACACAGAACCACCGGATCACTATGACCGACTTTCGTCTCTGTTCGACTTGTATGTCTCACAGTCAAGCTAGTTTATGCCATTATACTCAACTGGCGATTTCCATCCGCCATGAACTAACCTTTGTAAGCCTCCGTTACTTTTTAGGAGGCGACCGCCCCAGTCAAACTACCCACCAGACATTGTCCTAGTAGAGGATAACTCTACGTAGTTAGTAACTCAAATATTCAAGGGTGGTATCTCAAGGATGGCTCACTACGTACTGGCGTCCGTAGATCAAAGCCTCCCACCTATCCTGCACAAGAATATCCAAGCTACAGTGTCAAGCTGTAGTAAAGGTGCACGGGGTCTTTCCGTCTTTCCGCGGGTAGGAGGAATTTTCACCTCCACTACAATTTCACTGGATCCCTGGTTGAGACAGCTCCCATCTCGTTACGCCATTCATGCAGGTCGGTATTTAACCGACAAGGAATTTCGCTACCTTAGGACCGTTATAGTTACGGCCGCCGTTTACTCGGGCTTCGATCAAATGCTTCGATAAATCTAACATCATCAATTAACCTTCGAGCACCGGGCAGGCGTCACACCTTATACATCCACTTACGTGTTAGCAAAGTGCTGTGTTTTTGGTAAACAGTCGGGAGGGACTCTTTGTTGCAACCTCTTTAGCTTTTGAGAGTAAATCTCTATACCAAAGTAGGCACACCTTATACCGAAGATACGGTGCTAGTTTGCAGAGTTCCTTAACCAGGGTTCTTCCACGCGCCTTAGAATACTCATCCCACCCACCTGTGTCGGTTTACGGTACGGGCAACAAATAATATACTTAGTGGCTTTTCTTGGCACGACAGTATCATCGATTCTCTATCTCCTCCGAAGAGTGTCAAGAGCCTGTAAGATCTCGGCTTCATGTAACCCGGATTTGCCTAAGTTACAGCCTACGTCCTTCGACCCACTATTCCATCAGTGAGCTCGATTAACTCTATGCGTCCCCACATCGCGCTTATTTGTTGGTATTGAAATATTAATCAATTTGCCATCGTCTACCCCTCTCGGACTCGACTTAGGTCCCGACTAACCCTACGATGACGAGCATCGCGTAGGAAACCTTGGGTTTTCGGCGAAGAGGATTCTCACCTCTTTTATCGCTACTCATGCCTGCATGCTCACTTCTATCCGCTCCAGCGCTCCTTGCCGGTACACCTTCAACGCTGAATAGAACGCTCTCCTACCACTCAGATAAATCTGAGTCTAAAGCTTCGGTGCATATCTTAGCCCCGTTATATTTTCCGCGCAGAATCACTAGACCAGTGAGCTGTTACGCTTTCTTTAAAGGATGGCTGCTTCTAAGCCAACCTCCTGGTTGTCACAGTAACTCCACATCGTTTTCCACTTAGATATGACTTTGGGACCTTAGCTGTTAGTCTGGGTTGTTCCCCTCTCGACATAGGATTTTATCACCCTACGCCTGACTCCTGTGATTACACATATAGTATTCATAGTTTGATAGGGTTTGGTACCGCGGTAAGCAGCCCTAGCCCATTCAGTGCTCTACCCCTATATGCTACTACACAAGGCTATACCTAAATATATTTCGGAGAGAACCAGCTATCACGAAGTTTGATTGGCCTTTCACCCCTATCCACAAGTCATCCGAGGACTTTTCAACGCCCACCGGTTCGGTCCTCCACTGGCTCTTACACCAGCTTCAACCTGCTCATGGATAGATCACTTCGTTTCGGGTCTGCAGCATCTGACTAATTCGCCCTATTAAGACTCGCTTTCGCTACGGCTTCGTACTTGACTTAACCTTGCCAGACACCACAACTCGCAGGCTCATTATGCAAAAGGCAGTCCGTCACCCTGATAAATCATAGGGCTCCGAATGATTGTAAGCTAATGGTTTCAGGTTCTATTTCACTCTCCTCACTGGAGTACTTTTCACCTTTCCCTCACGGTACTTGTTCACTATCGATCTGTAAGTAGTATTTAGGATTAGAGGGTGGTCCCCCTAGATTCAGACAAAATATCACGTGTTCCGTCCTACTCAGGATACCAATAAAGTCATTGAAGATTTTAAGTACAGGAGTATCACCTTCTATGCTATAGCTTTCCAACTATTTCTTCTATCTTCTTTGATCTTATATCTTGGTCCTACAACCCCCTATGCAAGCATAGGGTTTGTCCTAATCCGCGTTCGCTCGCCGCTACTAACGGAATCTCATTTGATTTCTCTTCCTCCGGTTACTGAGATGTTTCACTTCACCGGGTTCGCCCACTTTGCAGTGTAATATATATCTCTATATACTGGGTTGTCCCATTCGGAAATCTACGGATCAAAACTTCTTGACAGTTCCCCGTAGCTTATCGCAGTCTAGTACGTCCTTCATCGCCTCTTACAGTCTAGGCATCCACCATTAGCCCTTAATAGCTTATTTTTATGGTTAGCCTAAAAAAATACAAGTATTTTTCCAGGTTCCCCATTTGATAAAGTAATTTACATTACTTCACCGTTTGAATAATTATTCCTTGGCTACTATCTTATTAAATATATTGCTATATTCAATAAAAAAGTTGTGTTTTAAAAATTGTTTCTTATTTTAGTTCATATTTAAACTTTCATTTAAATATTCGCTAGAAAAATTTTAAGACTTTAACATTATGTTTTTAAATATCATATCCTTTATTATCAAATAAAGAACGTTTAAAGATTATAAATAATCTTTATAAACCGAATATAGAAAAGGTCGATATTCCCTTTTTTTACTAACTTTGTTAGTTTCTGAGATAAGAATCGAATCTTATCTCTTTCTCTGAAAGGAGGTGATCCAACCGCAGGTTCTCCTACGGTTACCTTGTTACGACTTCACCCCAGTTACTGAATCCACTGTGGAGGGTAGCTACTTTAGCATTCCCGCTTCGAATGAGTTCAATTCCCATGGTGTGACGGGCGGTGAGTACAAGACCCGGGAACGTATTCACCGTAGCATTGCTGATCTACGATTACTAGCGATTCCAACTTCAAGTAGTCGAGTTGCAGACTACTATCCGAACTGGGAGATATTTTTGAGATTTGCTCCACGTCACCGTATCGCTGCTCTTTGTATACCCCATTGTAGCACGTGTGTAGCCCTGGACGTAAGGGCCATGATGACTTGACGTCGTCCTCACCTTCCTCCTGGTTACCCAGGCAGTCTCGTTAGAGTTCTCAGCCGAACTGTTAGCAACTAACGACGAGGGTTGCGCTCGTTGCGGGACTTAACCCAACATCTCACGACACGAGCTGACGACAGCCGTGCAGCACCTGTATATAAGCTTCTGCAAGCAGACACCTCATAATCTCTTATAAGTTCTTACTATGTCAAGTCCAGGTAAGGTTCTTCGCGTATCGTCGAATTAAACCACATGCTCCACCGCTTGTGCGGGTCCCCGTCTATTCCTTTGAGTTTTAATCTTGCGACCGTACTCCCCAGGCGGTACACTTAATGTGTTTACTGCATTACTGCAAGGTCTAGCCTCACAACAACTAGTGTACATCGTTT